>VWZE01023256.1:11392-25777 GCA_013396675.1 Eubucco bourcierii
CTCGGCGGGCGGCGTCTCGTGGCTCAGGCGGCCCCGGGCGTCGGAGAAGTCGTTGAGCAGGGCGATGGCGAGGGTGGCGCTGGCCGAGCGCGGCGGCTGCCCGCGGTCTCGCACGAGCACCACGAGCCTGTGTCGGGCCGCGTCCCGCTCGGCCACGGCCCGCGCCGTGCGCAGCTCGCCGCTGTGCGGCGCGAGGCGGAAGAGCCCCGGCTCCGTGGCCTTGGCCAGCTCGTACGACAGCCACGCGTTCTGCCCCGCGTCCGCGTCCACCGCCACCACCTTGGCCACCAGGTAGCCCGCCGGCGCCCAGCGCGGCACCAGCTCGCCCGCGCCGCTCTCGCCGCCCGGGTGCAGCACCACCGGCGCGTTGTCGTTCTCGTCGCGCACCGCCACGCGCACCACCGCCTGCGCGCTCAGCGCCGGCGACCCGCCGTCCACGGCGCGCACCCGCACCTCCAAGGCGCGCACACGCTCGTAGTCCAGCGACCGCAACACGTACACCTCGCCGCTCTCCGTGTTCACCGACAGCGCGCCCTGCTCCTCGCCCTCCTCGCGCACCACCGCGTACTGCACGCGCGCGTTGCTGCCCGCGTCCGCGTCCCTGGCCGACACGCTGCCGATGCGCACCATCGGCCTGTTGTTCTCCGCCACCCACACGCTGTACACCTCCTGGCTGAAGGCGGGGGCGTTGTCGTTCACGTCCCGCACCTGCACCCACAGCCTTTCGACAGAGCTCAGGCGCCGCTGGCCCCAGTCCGTCGCTCGGATGCTGATGTTATACTCTGACGTCGTCTCCCTGTCCAGCGCCGCGTTCGTTCTCAGCTCGTAGTAATTATCGAAAGTGGGTGTGAGAGTGAAGGGCAAGTCCCCTTCGATGGTGCACTCTATTCTGCCGTTGTCACCTGAGTCCCGGTCCCGCACACTGAAGAGTGCCACGACGGTGCGTGGCGGAGCGTCCTCGGGAATGGAGGCAGTGTGTGAGGTCAGCTGTATCTCCGGGGCATTGTCGTTCACATCCACGACATCCACCTGCACTTTGCAATGTGCAGACAGCCCCCCTCCGTCTGTGGCTCTCACCATCATCTCATGGTTTTTCGTTTCTTCAAAGTCCAGTTTTCCTGCCACGCGAATTTCCCCCGTCTCAGGGTTCAGTTCAAAGAACTGCTGAGACCCATCTGATGCCTGGCTGAAGGTGTACTGCACTTTTCCATTGGATCCTTCATCGGGATCCGTAGCCACGACTCTCACTACCAGCTGCCCTGGGGGGCTGTTCTCGGGCAGGTGCACTTCGTAGATATCCCGACTGAACATCGGGGTGTTGTCGTTAGCATCCAGCACCACGATCCGGACCTGAGCCGTGCTTGACTTGGGCGGCGACCCCCCGTCAGAGGCAATCAGCAGTAAATTCATGTCTCGCTGCTGTTCTCTGTCGAGTTGCTGCTCCAGGACAAGCTCTGGGTATTTTGTGCCACCCTTCCTTGTTCCCGAAGAGAGGGAGAAATGCGAATTGGATTCGAGGCTGTAATTCTGCAAGCCGTTGCTGCCAACGTCAGCGTCCCGGGCGCTTTCTAGGGGAAAACGGGATCCTGGAGATGTCGTTTCGGGGATCTTTAAAATCATTTCCTTCTCGGGAAAGACGGGAGAGTTGTCGTTCACGTCGACAATCTCTACCTCCCCTCGGATCAGCTCCAACGGGTTGTCAAAGAACACCTTAAAAAAGAGCGTGCAGGTCTCGCTCTGCGGACAGATCTCCTCTCGGTCCAGAGACTCCTTGGCCGTCAGCACTCCGCTGCTCGGGTTCAGGCCGAAAAGCTGCTGGCTCCCCTCGGACACAACGCGCGCCTTGCGAGCCGCCAGCTGGCTCGGAGCAAGCCCCAGGTCCTGGGCAATATTGCCCACAAAGGAGTCCCTCTCCATCTCCTCCGCCAGAGAATAGCGGAGGCTTTCGGCCCCGCTCTGCCACACGCAAACGCACAGAAGGAAGAAGATCACTTGCCTGGGGCTGCCTGCGCTCCGTCTCCCGTTCCATGCCATTCCTCTCCACAAAAGCTGGCCAGAGTTCTCCCGGCTTGCCGGCATCTGCAAGTAGAATTCCATGACGAGCTGTTTCTGCCAGGTACGGCGGAGAAGGTCTTCTGCAAGCTCCGGAACAGCCCCGCTGCGTTCCCCACTGCCGCTCCCGAGCAGCTCTGGTCTGTTTTTGTCTGCCGTTGCTGCAGAGCCTGGGCGGGGAGAGGAAACTGCCGGTCCGTGGTCAACACCGCCACCTAGCGTCGGTACTGGGAATCGTTCCTCTGCTACTGGCCGGTGCTGCTTCCTTGGGCTTTTCTGCTTCCAGCTGTTTTGTCCTTTCCATATGGGAGCCAAAAGGCTAGTTCCAGGGGAAAATCCCGGTAGCAAAGTTCTCCCCATCACCCGCAGTCAGTACCACATGGGAATGGAAATGCTGTTTCTAGCATACATCACCCTAATTCGACTGTTTCACATTCTGTAACACACATCGCTGTAAGGATGTCCATTTTAAATGCTTTTCTGTATTGAGAGGAGTGTCCTTCCCTATCACTTGCTGATGCTGGAACTCATGTTATGTTGTCTCTAACAAATTCGTGAAACATTTGCCCAGGCAGCAACTAAGTCCTGCAAAAGGCAAAGAAACAACCAGGGGAGTCCAGAAATGACCCCTGAGGTCCCCCTGAATCACCCCTGATTGAATGAGATAATACAATGCACAATTATCTTAGCCAGTTTGCAGAGAACCTCAGTAAAATGCAGAAGCAGCAGCAGAAGACCGTGACACCCCTGACACTACTATCCTCAGCCTACCCAGAAGAAAAGGCCAACACTCCCAAAACAGAAATGAGAAGCAGCAACCAGAATGGGAAGCCTCTGATGTTATAATCTGAACTTCAAGCACCATGATAGTTTGCTCCAGACAGCATTTCTGTTTTGAAGTTGGCATGCCAACAACACGGTATTGAATACACAGCAGCAGATTTAACTCAGCCCCTGACACACAGCATGGCCAACCAGTTAGAACAGAAGGTTATCCCATGGCATTTAACATTGTTGTGACCTTACCTTGAGGACTGTGTGCAGTCTGGGGTTCACACTTCCAGAAGAATGTGAAAGCACTGGAATGCATCCAGAGAAGAGCAATGGATCTGGGGACAGGACTGAAAAAATGTCCCTTGTGAAGTCAGTAAGGATTTGAGTTTGTCTAGTTTGAAGAAAAGGAGGCTGCGGTATGACCTCATTGCTCTCTACAGCTTCTTGATGAGGGGAAGTGGAGGGGGAGGAGTCCTTCTATTCCATTCCATTCCATTCCATTCCATTCCATTCCATTCCATTCCATTCCATTCCATTCCATTCCATTCTATACTATTCTGCTCTATTCCATTCTATTCTATTCTAGTCTAGTCTAGTCTAGTCTATTCTGTTCTATGCTATGCTATGCTGTTCTGTTCTATTCTATTCTATCCTATTCCATTCTGTTACTTTTTATTCTGTTACTTTCTATTCTATTCTTTGCTATTCTATTCTATTCCTTTCTAACCTGTTCTACTACTTTCTATAATATTCTCTCCCAACACCATTAGTTCTACTGTTATTTCCAAGACAATTCAAAGGACAGAGACCACCTTATCTCCTTCTTGGGTCAAAGGAAGATCACAGTATCACAGTATCACTAAGGTTGGAAGAGACCTCAAAGGTCATAAAGTCCAATCCGTTACCACAGTCCTCAAGACCCCAGACCATGGCACCACGTCCAAACCTACCTTGAACACCTCCAGGGACGCTGACTCCACCACCTCCCTGGGCAGCCCATTCCAGCAGTCAGTGACTCTCTCAGGCAACAACTTTCTCCTCACCTCCAGCCTAAACTTCCCCTGGCACAGCTTGAGACTGTGTCCTCTTGTTCTGCTGCTGCTTGCCTGAGAGAAGAAAGCAACCTCCTCCTGGCTACAAGCACCCTTCAGGTAGCTGGAGACAGCAAGAAGGTCCCCCCTGAGCCTCCTCTTCTCCAGGCTAACCAATCCCAGCTCCCTCAGCCTCTCTCCATAGGGCTGTGCTCCAGGCCTCTCCCCAGCCTCGTTGCCCTTCTCTGGACACACTCAAGCACCTCAATGTCCTTCTTCAATGGAGGGGCCCAGAACTGGACACAGGACTCAAGGTGTGGCCTAAGCAGTGCAGAGTCCAGGGGGAGAATGAGCTCCCTGCTCCTGCTGGCCACACTCTTGCTGATGCAGGCCAGGATGCCATTGGCCTTCTTGGCCACCTGGGCACACTGCTGGCTCATGTTCAGGTGGGTGTCAATCAGCACCCCCAGATCCCTTTCTGTTTGGCTGCTCTCCAGTCACTCCCACCCCAGCCTGTAGCTCTGCATGGGGTTGTTGTGGCCAAAGTGCAGCACCTGGCACTTGGATTTGTTGAGCTCCATCCCCTTGGGCTCTGCCCATCTGTGCAGGGGGTCGAGGTCCTGCTGCAGAGGCCTTCTGCCCTCCAACCCAGCAACATCAGCCCCCAGCTTGGGGTCAGCTGCAAATTTGCTGGTGCCTGACTCGATGCCCTGGTCCAGATCATCACTGAAGATGTTAAAAAGGATGGGGCCCAGCACTGATCCCTGGGGCACACTGCTAGTGACATGATCTCATGAATTTTGCTGCTCTCCCCTACAGAACATGAAACTGCTGTACTCAAAGGGCTGAAATCTCTTTCTTGCCTGATGAGCTGGAATTGCCAACATCAGAATGAATGAAGGTGAGCAGCTCTGAACTCATTAAGAAGCCTTTGTGCTTCCAGGCATGCAATGACTCTGTGGAGAGGCACGGTGACCAGAAGCCAAAACACACAGAGCCCACACATCTTCCACAGAGATATTCAGAGCAAAAAAACTCCCCACTTGCACCACTGTAACACAGCACTCACAGCTTCCTGGTTTTCCTGACCCAAGATGAGGGCCATGTGCAGTCCACTGAGCAGGTGATTTGACTGCCCCACCTTGTCACTGCATCACAGAATGGAGTAAGAGGCCCACAGTCTTGACAGGACAGTAAGTGATAGAAGAACTTGGCTGGGGCCTCAGGTCTAACCTCATTCTGGAAGCATTGCAAAAATGGCTGAAAGAGGGCTGAAGCATATTGTTTCCTGAGGAAGGACAACATTGGTGTCTCCAACCATGGCACAGTGCTATGTTGGTAGACTGGGCAGATGAGCTCCAGGCACTTGAACTTGCTGCTACGTGAATCTGTTCTGAAGCTGATCCTGAATGACTGACATGCAGAGGAAAGCAGAGAGACAAAGCACTGGCTTTGCTGTTATCATGGCATGGTGGCAGACGGCATCCATCTGGGCATTCTCCATGGGAAGCAACTCTGAGCAGCAGCAAAGGGATTTCTGGCCTCTGTGAGCTGGATGGAGCTTCCAGTCCACCCTGAGACCAAAATACAGATCTCTTTGTCCACATGAAGCTTTTAGGCTCTTTAGATTAACAAGCTGACTAGGGTTAAAGGTGTCCAGCATCCAGAGTGAGATGGTCCATGACCAAAGAATTACAGGTATCTGGAATAGATCAAGACTGTTGCCCTGATTGCCTGTTGCCAGTCTCCCAGGCTTGTTCAGCCTGTTTCCAGGTTGCTCTGTTTTCCCCTCCATAAATTCGACTCCAAGAGCTTGGATTTCTTCCCAAAATCCTGCTCTTGGGAAATGATTTCCTCTATGATGACTGTGAGAAGTGATGTTCCAAAGAGGACACTCAGCCATGGGAGTTCTAAGAAGGTTTTATTGTCTTCTGTTATCAGACATTTGACAGTTAAAGAGGAATCATCACATGACTTTAGAAATCCTTACTAGTTAATGACAGGTAAACAGAAAGCTTCTTCATGGCCTAGATGCCTTAAGCTCACTGCAAGCATTTCAGCCAATTTTGTTGCTAAACCACAAACAGTGTTTTTAATTCTCTAAGACATTATGCTGAAAAACCTGAAATGTTCATTTTAACTTCACCTTATGAAAAAAAAAAAAAATCACACATTGCTCAAAGCCCGCTCTTCAGAGTCAGAAGGACCTGTGAAGCCCTGCTGAAAGAGGAGTGTGTCAATGTCACCCATTTCTGATGTAATCAGCTTCTGTCTGTTATTAAGCAACCCTTTTCTAAGCACCACTGAATTCTGCTGAATATGTGTCCCAGGTTGGGAACTATAAGGTTAAAAAAAAAATTCTCTAGGGACTAGAAGATTCTTATTCAATGCCATAATTCTGCTATCTCTTTATAAACTCATGGCAAGGCCAGATCATTCTCCTTTCCTCCTCCAGCCTTGTGTCAGGCAGAAGCTGCTTTTATCAGGACAAACATGTAAGCAGTAGGCCTGTTTTGGGGTCTCCAGAGGCTTGTATTGAGGTCTTTTGGATGACAGAGGCTTGGTAGGGGGAGGATTGGAGCACTGGGGATTATAGATTTAGTTTTGGGTTGGGGGAAAATTCAAAGGGGTCGCTATGGATGTTGAATCTGCTTTGTAATTTCTGTCTGTATCTCTCTCTCTGAGTATAATTCTGTTTTTTTCTCCAATTCTTTTGAGAGCTGCATTCTGTCAGCTCTTTAAAACCATGACAATATGTTTGCCTGAGACTGACCAGGAAAAAAAAACCACACCAAAACAAAACCCAAAAGCCAACCAACCAACCAACAAAAACCCAAAACCACCAACAAAAAAGAAAAAAACCACAGAAAATGTAATGTGAGAGGAAGTTACCCCAAAGATCTGCTTCCAGTTTTCAGTATTTCCCTTAAAATTCAGAAGCAGTCTCACAAACATGCATCAAGTCTCAGTGTAATCAGCATGCAATACAGTCCTCATCCTCCCTCCACGTCACATTTACAAAACACCTGCAGGAATAAAGTAGTGCTCAAGAGGGGAGGAGGTTTGCTTTCTGGCAAAGAGTACTTGGACCTCTCTGGTACTTTTTGGTAGATGTTTGGTGTATTTATTTCGTTTTCCATGTCAGGACATTAGCCGTTGAGGACAGACAAGGTCGTCTTTCTCCTCACTGATGGGTGAGCCAAGGGTTTTGGTCAGAACTGACATTCAGCTCCACCCCTCTGTTTGCAGCACAAGCTTCTTCAACAGGTCTGGCACCCGTGTCTTCAGAGAGAGGAGCTCTGCCCTGCAAATGACAGACAGAGAGGCTGTCGTTGGGTGTGGAAGGTAAGCAGGTATCAGCAAGAAGCTTAGGGGGCATGTCTGACACCACTGCATGTATGACACCAGTCTGCTCTGCCCAGAGCCAAAGTGGAAGCTGGAGCAGGTGCTGGGTCTCTGACCTGAATAGGGGAAATCTAAACCCAGAAACTCTCCTCCACTGTGGACATCACAAAGGCATTGCTGTGAACCCTTTGAGAGTCACAGAAGGTAATTTAACATAAAAAGAGCCTGAAACAAAACCTCTTTCTGACAGATAGTAAATGCTGTTTCATTATGGATCATGATAGATTGTGGGGTGACCATAAGGGACTTCATTCTCACATCTGGCACTTGTGAAGTGTCAAATGGATCCCCAGAAAGTACTAGAATCAGAAAAGTGAGGAACTGATTTAATGGCCAACTCTTGCCTCCCTCATGCTGTTTGTGCAGCTGGAGCACAATGAGAGTCTCAGATATGACTTTGTTTGATCCTGGTGATACCAGGAAGAAAAACTGCAGGATCAGGTGGCTGGGTCAGGATGGGGTTGGGATGATGCCATTGTCACCAACATTGCTTGTAGAAGACAAAAAATTCCAAAGCCATTTAACCAGAGAGAAACTGACCTGCATGGCCTCCAGTATCTTGTCAGGTAGATTGAGTTCAGCACTGACCACAATCTCAGTGGTTGACAGCACAACACACAATATTCTAACAGCAATGTAGGTATGCCATGAGCACTGTGACACTGCTTTATATGATTGTCCACCAGGTTTTGGTTGATGTTGGATAGGACAACTACATTTGCAGTGCTGCTGCCTCGAGAAGGATGTATCCCAAGGTGGTGTTAATGCTGTGGACAGCTACAAGCTCTACTCAATGTGTGCACAGAACCAGCTGTGCTGGCTCACAAATCCGTAACTCTGAAATCTCCTCATGTTAGTGTCACCACATTTTGTAGTGGAAGAAAAGAATTAAACTAAGATGAACACTCAGGACATAGAAGTGGATGTGGATGGTAAGGGTTGAAAAGCACTTTAAGAGCAGCTGAGCAGTAGCTGACCTGTCCAGGAGGCGTCCACCAACTGCTACAAGACACTCACCATCCTCACCTCTTCCTGCAGCACTAGACCAGTCGTCAACAACTCACCACGGTCCTTGTGCCAAGGGCAAAATACCACACTTATATCTGAATCATCCGCCCTCCCCACACCTTGGCGACCTCCAGCCCCTTACCTGTGCAGCACAGTCGCCTCTTTCTCCGACGTTGGATTTCTCCTGAGAGCACAACGAGCTCCGCTGAGGGAGAGCGCCAGAGGTAATCCCTGCAGGAAAACAAGGCAAGAGGGGCCCAAGGAACTGAAAGTCGCTGCTCAGGGTGCCGGTGGCCAAGCACACGTCGTAAACAAGGCTGCGGGGAAGGGAGCCCGCGTCGCTGTCGGCGACAGCCGTCGGGAAGGTGGGCAAGGGCTCGGCGCGTTTGCGCCGGTCCCGCCGCACCTTCATCAGCAGGGCGGCCAGGCCGGTGGCCAGGAAGAGCGCGGAGACGCAGGCCAGGCAGGCGATGAGGTAGAGCGTGAGCGTCTGGTCGGGCTCGGCGGGCGGCGTCTCGTGGCTCAGGCGGCCCCGGGCGTCGGAGAAGTCGTTGAGCAGGGCGATGGCGAGGGTGGCGCTGGCCGAGCGCGGCGGCTGCCCGCGGTCTCGCACGAGCACCACGAGCCTGTGTCGGGCCGCGTCCCGCTCGGCCACGGCCCGCGCCGTGCGCAGCTCGCCGCTGTGCGGCGCGAGGCGGAAGAGCCCCGGCTCCGTGGCCTTGGCCAGCTCGTACGACAGCCACGCGTTCTGCCCCGCGTCCGCGTCCACCGCCACCACCTTGGCCACCAGGTAGCCCGCCGGCGCCCAGCGCGGCACCAGCTCGCCCGCGCCGCTCTCGCCGCCCGGGTGCAGCACCACCGGCGCGTTGTCGTTCTCGTCGCGCACCGCCACGCGCACCACCGCCTGCGCGCTCAGCGCCGGCGACCCGCCGTCCACGGCGCGCACCCGCACCTCCAAGGCGCGCACACGCTCGTAGTCCAGCGACCGCAACACGTACACCTCGCCGCTCTCCGTGTTCACCGACAGCGCGCCCTGCTCCTCGCCCTCCTCGCGCACCACCGCGTACTGCACGCGCGCGTTGCTGCCCGCGTCCGCGTCCCTGGCCGACACGCTGCCGATGCGCACCATCGGCCTGTTGTTCTCCGCCACCCACACGCTGTACACCTCCTGGCTGAAGGCGGGGGCGTTGTCGTTCACGTCCCGCACCTGCACCCACAGCCTTTCGACAGAGCTCAGGCGCCGCTGGCCCCAGTCCGTCGCTCGGATGCTGATGTTATACTCTGACGTCGTCTCCCTGTCCAGCGCCGCGTTGGTCCTCAGCTCGTAGTAATTGTCGAAAGTCGGGGTGAGAATGAAGGGTAAGTTCCCTTCGATGGTGCACTCTATTCTGCCATTGTCGCCAGAGTCCCGGTCCCGCACACTGAAGAGTGCTACGACGGTGCGTGGCGGAGCGTCCTCGGGAATGGAGGCAGTGTGTGAGGTCAATTGTATTTCCGGAGCGTTGTCGTTCACATCCACGACCTCCACCTGCACTTTGCAGTGTGCGGAGAGACTCCCGCCGTCCGTCGCTTTCACCATCATCTCGTGCATTTTCATTTCCTCAAAGTCCAGTTTTCCAGCCACCCGAATCTCCCCAGTGTCAGGGTTGAGATCGAAAAGCTGCCTAGACCCTTGCGATGTCTGAGTGAAAGCATATTGCACTTTCCCATAGGACCCGTCGTCAGGATCCGTAGCCGCGACTCTCACCACCAGCTGCCCAGGGGGGCTATTTTCTGCCAGGCGCACCTCGTAGATCTTCTGACTGAACATCGGGGTGTTGTCATTAGCATCCAGCACCACGATCCGGATCTGAGCCGTTCCCGACCTGGGTGGCGAGCCCCCATCCGTGGCAGTGAGGAGTAAATTCAGTTTCGGCTGCTCTTCGCGGTCCAGCTGCCGATCTAAGACAAGCTCTGTGTATTTCATGCCACTATTCATTGTATCGAGAGCAAGGGAAAAATACGAATTGGACCCGAGGCTGTAATTCTGCAGGCTGTTACTGCCAACGTCTGCGTCCCGGGCACTTTCTAAAAGGAACCGAGACCCAGGAGATGTTGTTTCTGGAATCTCTAAAACTATCTCCTTCCCTGGGAAGACTGGGGAGTTGTCGTTCACATCAAGAACCTCCACCTCCCCTCGGATCAGCTGTAAAGGATTGTCCAAGAATACCTTAAAGAAGAGCGTGCAGGTCTCGCTCTGCGGACAGATCTCCTCTCGGTCCAGAGACTCCTTGGCCGTCAGCACTCCGCTGCTCGGGTTCAGGCCGAAAAGCTGCTGGCTCCCCTCGGACACAACGCGCGCCTTGCGAGCCGCCAGCTGGCTCGGAGCAAGCCCCAGGTCCTGGGCAATATTGCCCACAAAGGAGTCCCTCTCCATCTCCTCCGCCAGAGAATAGCGGAGGCTTTCGGCCCCGCTCTGCCACACGCAAACGCACAGAAGGAAGAAGATCACTTGCCTGGGGCTGCCTGCGCTCCGTCTCCAGTTCCACGCCATTCCTCTCCACAAAAGCCGGACAGTGTCCTTCCGGCTTGCCGGTATCTGCAAGCAGCGTCCCGCGGGGAGCCTTGTGTGCCAGGAACGCTAGAGAATGGCTTCTCCAAGTCCCCGGGAAGCCTGGCTGCGTGTCCCGCCTAGCTTCCCGAGCAGCTCTCTCGTCTCTTTTTTTGTCTGCTGCTGCTGCAGAGCCTGGGCGGGGAGAGGAAGCTGCCGGTTCGTGGTCAACACCGCCACCTAGCGTCGGCAGCGGGAATGGCTCCACTGATTTCTGTCCGCGCTGCTGCCTTGGGCTTTTCTGCTTCCCACTGTTTCTTCCTTTTCAAAGTGGAGTAAAAAAGCTTGTATGAGGGAAAAACCCCTAAAGCCAAGTCTTCTCCATCACTCGAAGACACCACCAGAAAACAATGGCAATGCTGTGTCTAAGATACACACCCTAAATCTACTTTTTCCCCTATGCTGTTTCAAGTGTCCTCGCAGAAGCACATTTGAAACCCTTTTCTCTCCTGATTTGATGGGAGTGTCCTCTCTTTCCGCATGCTTACTCTGGCACTCAGACCCTTCTCCTGTGATGAGGGGAAAGGTTTAGAAACACTGCAAAGTCGCATGCACTTAGAAGTCAAAGCTGAATCTGTGTAACGATTCGCGTCCAGCAGGTGTGAGTGAAGAGAACAACTGGGTGAGCTCGTAAACCAACCTTCCAGGTACTCAGGCAAGCAGAAGCTAATGGAGGCAATCGCAAAGAGCTAGTGAGATTGGTCGATGGGCCATCAAAGCAAACATTCAAATGTAAACTACAACATGTTGAATCGGAAACTTTCTAAAAGATAAAGGAAAACAATGAAAATAAATTATCTAAAGCTACCTGATAGGAAGGAATAAACTGATTTTGAGGTTCTCAAGTGAGGTTCTGGGGTTATTAAGATCTTATGGTAAAGTTATTAGTGATAGGATCAAACCTGGTCAGCAGCAAACATGAGAGGAGAAGCAGAGGTGGGAGGGGAAAGGAAGGGTCCTGGGTACAGCCTATCAGCGTGAGCCAGGATCCGTGCCAGAGGACATAGAACTTCAACATCAGACACTCATCACCATCCCTGAGGTTCGGCTGACACCATGACTGCTCCTACCCAGCAAGGAGAGAGCTTTGGGAAATGCAAACACAATGGGCTGGAGATATACACAGCTGCCTCCAAGACCAGTCTAACACTTGCATAATGAAAAAAAACAAAACCAAAACCAACCAATCAAACAACCAAAATAAAAAACCAAACCACAACACAAAAAACAAACAAACAAACAAACAAACAAAAAAAACCAACCTACCAATCAACCAAAAGCAAACAACCAAAACCAGTGGAGAAAACACTGTTTATGATATAAGGAGGTATGTTGAATAAAACAAAGGTAAAACCGTTGGGGGTGAAAAACAGTTTCATTGTCCAATTAATTTTGTGATCTCTTTAAATCAGCTTCAACTGAAACTTGTTTTGCTTAATGGGATTGAATGTGTTGAGCATGGGAGACTGGAGAGATGAGACTTGAGGTTGCAAACTGTAACTGAACTTCACTTGAACCTTTGCTTAGTCTAAATGAAGAAGTACTGGGAGTGCTGGATGATGAGGTGTTTCCCAGAAAAGGCAGGAGGAGGATGAAACTACATGAGTGGTAAAATTCAAAAGATGTTACTCCATTCATAATAGAGGAAGAACGGCTGCTGAACAAGCTGATAGGACAAAAAAGTCTGTGCATGTTTACCTTGCTCCTTAAACTGAAATAAACCACCTCTGTGTCAGAATCTGGGACCAGACCTTTACAGTCAAGGGCTGAGGCTGGATACAGTCACACCCAGGCTCCTTTCTCAGAAAGATTTTAGAAAGTAAGGATGTCTGTGCTGGTTTGAGGCTAATTGGAATATTTTAATAGAGAAAATTACACTATAGGCTGTGAAAGGAAAACAATGGTGATGTCTGCTTCACTCATAGGCTTGCTGAGATGTTTGGGAAGAAGAAACCAAAACATTAGATAAGTCAGTCTCTGTCAGTCTCTCTCTGGGGGCACAGCACCTCGGGCAGTCTGGCTTCTGGTTCCTCTTTGCAGATTAATCTTCACTAACCACTCTACTTCGAACTCCCCTGGCCAATCCTCCAAGCTCACCTTGCACGTAAGACAAACCTTGGGGTAAGGTACAGGGGTGGGGAGAAGGTGGAAGGGTGGTT
This sequence comes from Eubucco bourcierii, assembly GCA_013396675.1. Taxonomy (NCBI): domain Eukaryota; kingdom Metazoa; phylum Chordata; class Aves; order Piciformes; family Ramphastidae; genus Eubucco; species Eubucco bourcierii. Next base: position 24,412 of record VWZE01023256.1, read on the forward strand.
GGGAGCCCCTCCTGGGGTCTCTGATTTCTGGGAGGGGAGTTGTGTTTCTGTATTCCCTTTAACTTGTATATTTCTGTAAATACTCCTGTCTATAGTGTCTATCTCTGCTTGTACATTGTGCTGAGCTGTAAATAGAGCTTCAGTCCTTAACTTCCAGCTGGCTGAGTTTTAGTCTGGGTCATTTTACAAAGTGTGGGGGGTAGGGAACTCCCAAACCATCACAGTGTCCATTCTGACCCTTCTGACATGCTAGGAGTGACATTCCAGACTCCCCTGGAACAACCTTCAAGTTGCCATGCACAGCTGGTGTCAAGTTCAGATAAAAGATCTCAGTGTTCACCTGTCTCAGAGCCCAGAACTCTGCCTGAAACTATTTGGCAGAACTAACTTTTGCCTCCACTTTTCAGTGCCTCGCTAAGGACTTGGTCTGACACAGTTCAGTAGCTTCAAACAGTTGAATGGTTTGATGGGTTTTTTTTAAGTGGCAGATAAAAAAGATTCAGGATTGCTGCTGCAGTGACTACAAGGTGGTGTCAGGATTAATAAATCCTAGCTAACATCTTACACAGTCACACCTTCCCTCTAGCTCTAATGTAATAGAAATGTTAGCAAAGGTGGTCTCAGAATTCATAAATCCTGGATAACATCTGATGAAGTCAGAAGTGCAAATCTTCTCACTAGCTCTAATCATAATGCAGCAAAGGTTCAGCTGGGGATTGAATTCACCATTCTCACCAAGAAAGGTGACCCCATCTTCAGTGGAGGAAAAGGAGCACAGAACATTGACCAGATCTCTGTTTTCTCCCCTGGACTCAGCTGCTGCTGCAGCTGGTGGTGGTACTTGTGCTTTTACACACTGCATCTTGGACTTGCTGGGTGGACCACTCACTGGATAAGTAATTGGCTGGATGGTGGCACACAGAGAGTGGTGATCAACAGCACAGTGTCCACCTGGAGACCAGTGACAAGTGATGTCCCTCAGGGGTCAGTGCTGGGACCAGTGCTGTTTAACATCTTTGTCAGTGCCATGGACAGAGGAATCAGTGCACCCTCAGCAAGCTTGCAGATGACACCAAGCTGTGTGGCACAGTCACTTGCTAGAGGGCAGGGATCGATCCAGAGGGACCTGCACAGGCTGCAGAGCTGTGCCCAGGCCAACCTCAGGACATTCAACAAGGCCAAGTGTAAGGTCCTGCACCTGGGTAGGCACAATGCCAAGCACAGCTCCAGGCTGGGTGGTGAATGGCTGAGAGCAGCCCTGATGAAAAGGACCTTGGAGTCTGGGTTGATGAAAAGCTCAACATGAGCCTGCAGTGTGCACATGCAGCCCAGACAGCAACCGAGTCCTAGGCTGCATCAAGAGAAG
>VWZE01023267.1:801-19284 GCA_013396675.1 Eubucco bourcierii
AGTGCATCCCCTGGGGAACTCCACTGGTTACAGGCCTCCAGCTAGACTCTGTCCCATTCACCACAACTCTCTGACTTCTTTCCTTTAATCAGTTCCCATTCCACCTCACTACTTCATCACCCAGACCACACCCCTTCAGTTTAGCTATGAGGATGCTATGAGGATGCTATGAGACAGCATCACATGTTTTACTGAAATCAAGATAAAATACATCCACTGCTCTTCCATCATCTATCCACTTGGTTACGTCGTCACAGAAGGTTATTGGGTTGGTTAAACATAACTTCCCCTTTGTAAAACCATGCTGACTGCTCTCAGAGATCTTCTTGTCCTTGATATGGTAAAGCACAGTGCTGAGGATTAGCTGCTCCTTTATCTTTCCAGGGACAGAGGTGAGGCTGACAGGTCTACAGTTACCTGGGTCCTCATTCTTACCCTTTCTGAAGATTGGAGTGATATTTGCCCTCCTCCAATCCCCAGGCATCTCTCCTGTCCACCATGACTTACATCATGAAATGATTGGTTTGAGATTTTGGAACATCAAAATATTTGGAGATTACTTTTAAGGAGTGACCCTTAATATTTAATCACTTTCATAACCACTCTCCAACCATGACAATATTTCTAGCCCAGATTCCCCACATCAGTGTCCTCTTTAAATGTGAAATAGTTCCAAAAAGCAGAACAGATACAGTTACTTTCATCCTTTTCACACAAAGGCTAGATAGGGATGCAGTTTTCATGCCGCTTTTCTACCATTAAGGATAATAAAAAGCACAATGAAGACTGATGTCAATGGATATAAAGGGATCTGTGCAGGCGAAAAAGGATCACGTGACTTCTGTTAATCTCTCTATCTCCCTTAAGGCATATTTAATGTTAAACCCCATGTTCTAATACTCCCTCATATCTTAAGTCCTACAGAGCATATACATCATGCACTTTTATCTTCTACTTTTCTCATTCATATGAACATATGTTTCTTTACATTTTGGCAGTTCTTCAAACGGGATCACTTCAAAAAGACTTACAGTTAAATACTTTAAATCTTCCAAAACAAAATAAACTGCCTCTTCAGAATTTGGAACACTTTCTCTAGCACTGACAACCACTTCTGTTAACCAGAACAATCATTTTCACAGATGATTCTTTTCACAATTAAAAAAGAAAAACCCCTCCAAAACTGCCATACATATTTGGAACATTCAAGGATGTCATTATTCTTAAAGAAATTCTCCTATATGTATAAAAAGAAGCAGCTTAGAGCAGCTTTCATCCTTACTTTCAACCCTGATTCTTTCCAATATATTGACATCAACCATCAGAAAAAGGTTGAAAGGAACAGCACTGAAAAATAGCTCAAGTAAATTCTGAGAGACTTTTATATAGGGACAAGTTTCATAAGATATACATCTCCAAAGTACAGTGAAATTCTCAACTAAGTTTAAAAAGATTGGTGAATGAAACAAATGTGAGAAATCTTTCCTAAATGGCATTGTAAAATGTCTTTATCAAACTACCAGTTAAAACTAGAATAGGTATAAGATCAAGTCAGTAGATGCTCCCCTTCTAACTGGAAAATAATTTCTAGTTCCAAGTTAAAACTCCTTGGATCTAGCTCTTCCAGTATTTTTGTGGAAAATAGAGTACACAGTTTCAGTGATATTAATGCATAATTTTGCCCCTTATACTTCAATTAAATAATAGTGTTTAATATTTCATCCAGTGCCCTGTAACCTTCACATTAAACTGAAGCAGGAGCACAGCTGCAGTCAGATTGAATCAATACAGGCATGTAAGTTTTATTTCCATTTTCATGGATGATGGTTAGGAATCAATAGCTAGCATAGACCTTAGCCTGAAAAACTGGAACAAGAATACCTTCAACAAAGAACAAAATTTTCCTTCTGACTTAGTTAAAAAGTGAAATTGAGATAGACATACTAGGTAACACCTGTGTTTTATGAAATCTATTGAAAAGGCCTTTGTCAAAAGATTTGTAATTAGCAAGAATTTGTCATTCTGCTTAAAACACAAAGCAGTTGATACTTGTGATCTATTGACCTGTAAAAAACCAAAATTTTACTGGGACTAGTAAGGAATTTCTCATCAATTGAGTGGTCGTTGACTTCTAAATTGCTGGCCTGAGCTCCTTGTCTTCCATCAATAACAGTGGAATAATGGATACCCTACTGCTCTAGAGCAGGAAGGCTCTACAAGACCAAGTACCAGACCCTGAACTTCAGTCACAAAATGATGCAACACTACAGGCTTGGAAAGGAGTGGATGAAAAGCTGCCCAGTACAGAAAGAACTGGGGGTGTTTATCAACAGCTGGCTGAACATGAGCCAACAGTGTGCTCAGGTAGCCAAGAAAACAAACAGCATCCTGGTCTGTATCAGGAACATTGTGGCCAGCAGGACTAGGGAAGTTGTCATGCTCCACTGGTGAAACTGCACCTCAGGTGCTGTGTTCAACTTTGAGGTTGTCACTACAATGACATTGAGTTGCTAGACTGCATTCAGAGAAGAGCAACAAAGCTGGTGAAGGATCTGGAGAAAAGGTCTTATGAGGAGCAGCTGAAAGAATCTGGAGAAAATGAGGCTGAAGGTAGACCTTCTTGTTCTCTACAACTGTCTGCAAGGAGTTTATAGCAAGGCGGGTGTTGGTTTCTCCTCCACAGTGACAATAGATAAAATGGCCTCAAGTTGTACCGAGGATGATTAGGTTGGGTATTAAAAGAAATTTCTTGACTGTAAGAGTTACCAAACATCAGAGTAGGTGTGGAATTGGTGAATAGGAGGTGGTTGAATCCCCGTTCCTGGAGGTGTTTGAAAGATGCAGAGATGTGGTACTAAGGGATGTAATTTAGCATCAGACTTAGCAGAGTAGCATCATGATTGCACTTGATGATCTTAAAGGTCTTTTGCAACTGAAATGGTTCTGTGATTTTAAGAAAATATAGCACAGATCTTTTCATTTTTGTTGTTTCATGCATGCTTACCTTTCCATATATTCCTTTATTTTTGCTCTTGAAGATTAAACCATGCTACCATTTATAATGGAGCTAAAATGCAATGACTTATCCTCCCTTTCACTGTTCCTCCTTAAGCAGGATGTTTTCAACAAAATCCTTCAAAATTCAAAAGTCAACCTATAAATAAAAGATCAGAGGCTTTAAGGTCTGAATTAAAGTGACACAATGAAGGAAACATCATTCAGCAGCACAATAATAATATTTATATATCTGTGAAGCAGTTGAATTTAAGATCCTTGAGGCAACCAGGAGGATGTATTCTAAGCTTATGACGCTAGATTTTAGGCATGAGGACTTCAATCGCTTCAGGGATCAGATGGCCAAAGTATCATGGAATGAAGCCCTAGAGGGAAGAGGAGCCCAGGACATCTGGTCAGTATTCAAGGATCACCTCCTCTGTGTCCAGAAGCAATGCATATCAACAAAGAGGAAAGCAGGAAAGAGTGCTAGGAGGCCTGCCTGGCTGAGCAAGGAGCTCCTGGACACACTGTCACACAGAAAGAAACTCTACAGGAAGTGGAAGAAAGGACAGATAGAATGGGGGGTATATAAGGAAGCTGCCCGAGCAGCTAGAGATCTGGTTAGGAAAGCCAAGGCACAATTTGAATTGAATCTATCCAGGGAAGTCAAAGGGAACATAAAGAATTTCTACAGATACATTAATGGTAAAAGGATGAGTAGGGAAGGTGTGGGCCTCCTCACAAAGGAAACAGGTGGAATGGTCACAAGTGAGATGGAAAAAGCTGAGGTTCTTAACAACTTCCTTACCTCAGTTTTCACTGCAAAGGCGTCCAGCCACACTCCTGGAGTCATGGAAGATAACGGCAGGGACTGGCGGGAAGAATTGCCCATCATAAGTGAAGATCAGGTTTGTGATCACCTGAAGAACCTGAAAGTATTCAAGTCCATGGGACCTGATGGGATACATCCACGGGTACTGAGAGAACTGGTGGATGAGGTTGCTAAACCCTTCTCTATTATATTCCAAAAGTCATGGTAGTCTGGTGAAGTCCCCACTGACTGGAAAAGGGGAAACATAGTTCCCATTTCCAAAAAGGGTAGGAAGGAGGAGCCAGGGAACTACAGGTCAGTCAGTCTCTCCTCTGTGCCTGGTTAGATCATGGAACAGATCCTCCTGGAGGCACTAGCGAGACAGAAGAAAAGTGAAGAGGTGATTTGGTCAATCAGCATGGCTTCACCAAGGGCAAATCCTGCCTGATAAACCTGGTGGCCTTCTATGAAAAGGTCACAAAAACAATAAATGAGGGGCAAGCAACTGATGCCGTTTATCTGGATCTGAGCAAAGCCTTTAACACTGTCCTGTACCACATCCTGGTCTCCAAGCTGGTGAAACATGGGTTTGATGGATGAACCACCAGATGTATAAAGAACTGGCTTGATGACCACACCCAAAGAGTGGCTGTCAATGGTTCCATGTCCAAGTGGAGGCCAATGACAAGTGGAGTCCCTCAGGGATCAGTACTGGGACCAATCTTGTTCAACATCTTTGTTGTTGACATGGACAGAGGCATTGAGTGCACCCTCAGCAAGTNGTGCTCGTGGATGAGAAGCTCAATATGAGCCGTGAGTGTGCACTTGCAGCCCAGAAAGCCAACCAGATCCTGGGCTGCATCAAGAGAAATGTGGCCAGAAAGACAAGGGATGTGACTCCCCCCCTCTACTCCACTCTAGAGAGACCTCACCTAGAGTACTACATCCAGTTCTGGAGTCCCTATTACAAGAGGGATGTGGATGTCCTGGAACATGTCCAGAGAAAGGGTCACGAGGATGATCAGAGGGCTGGAGCACCTCTCCTGTGAGGAGAGACTGAGGGAGTTGGGTTTGTTCAGTCTGGAGAGAAGGCTCCAAAGTGACCTTATTGTGACCTACCAGTATCTTAAGGGGGCCTACAAAAAAGCTGGGGAGCGACTTTTTAGGATATCTGGTAGTGACAGGATTAATGGGAATAGGGCAAAGCTAGAGGTGGGTAGATTCAGACTGGACGTGAAGAGAAAGTTTTTCACCATGAGAGTGGTGTGAGCCTAGAATATGTTGCTCCAAGAGGTGGTTGAGGTCCCATCCCTGGAGGTGTTTAAGGCCAGACTGGATGAGGCTCTGGCCAGCCTGATCTAGGGTAGGGTCCCCCTGCCCATGGCAGGGGTGTTGGAACTAGACAATCCTTGTGGTCCCTTCCAACCTTAATGGATTCTGTGATTCTATGGTTCTGTGTGAAATTATTTTGTTCATCTATTTGAGTGCAAGTTTGCTTGGACTCTTTTTCCTTGCACTCTAGATGACCTACTGCAGTCTGTTGATAGACCCAAGGAGAGTTCATCTGTCCTAATTTTCCTATATGCTTCTACCAGGAGATATAAAAATAATATACACCTAGTGGAGTTTTAAATGCCTGCATTGAAACAAGCTGCTTCAAATGTAGCACTTCACAGAGTCACCATTATCTCAGCTCTTGGAAAAACACAGTATGAGTTATGCCTCAGGCTCAGTGGTTATAAATGGCAAGTTCTTGTAGTAAAGCTTTTCCACAAGCCTTCCATTCATTCCTGTTCCTATTACAGAGCACCTGCTTTGAATCATCACCTCAAAGAACATAATATTTTCCTCATTTTTGCTTTCTTCACCTTGCCTCAGAAAAATAAATTCAAATCCACAGCCTGGAATTTACAAAGAAGGAGGAATATATTTTCTTATTTCCCAATAAGCTAGGACATAGGAGCTCCTGCCTCTACTCAGAGTCAGGTAGAGAATGCATTTGAAGTCTTTTACCCTTCAGGTAGTGCCTCCAATATGGGTTCATTTATCCTTTTTATGTGATCACTGTGCTTGTGAATACTGTGTAACAAGTTCTAAGGAGAGAGATATAAATTTGAATGACCTCACACAAATGGATTATTTGAGATAATACCTTTTATGTCCAGACCTAGAGTGGTTTACTGAACAAAGAGGACAGCTGTTCCCACAGCTTTGAGAAGGTAATTTTTCCCTACTATGTGACACCTAGATTGTCTCTCTTTCAATAATATTCCTGCTCCTTTTCATCACTTTACATAATCATTTACAAGCACAAATCACCACAATAATGGAAACATTTAATTCAAATTTTTTGTATTCTTCAAGAAACTTGATTTATATTTTCTAGAATATTTTTCTGAAAATACTTTCTCTTGGCCTGAAACCTTTTGTTTTAGAAACATAGAATCATAGAATGTCTGACTTTCAAAGTACAATAGATGAAGGAAGATACATAAACAGACCCCCAAATTTACATACCTTTATGTAAGTATGATTAATTATTATATGACTAATTATTATATATGTGAATACTTTCAAAATTGGAATATTGTCCTGAAACACACAAGACTACTATTCTTCGAGGCAGGCTAAAGCTTCTGTGTGCACCAATAAATGTAAATGAATTAACAGCTTTAAATATGAAAAAAAAAAAAAAAAAAACCACGAATGCAAAAGGCAAGGTTAATTTAAGGTAAAACATGCATGAACAATGAGTACAGGTGGTAGAAAGATCACAGTATTTCTTGGAGAGATTTAGCTATAACAATTAAAACCTTGCCAACAATTTAGCTAACCAGGTGAGAGCTGTACACACACAATAAAAGGAAAAAGACTACCGTGACATTGACGACATCACAAAAGTCAGTGAAAAAGAGGAAAAAATATCTATACAAGAATGTTGCAGCAAAACTAACAAGTTAAAAATCAATTAAGCTAGATAGGCATTGGTCAAGTTAATATTATTGCATCATTAACAGTGGTCTTCTGAAATCCATGGGAATATATTAACTCTGTAATTCCACTGGAAAACAATATGGAAAAAGCCTTCAAAATCTCTCTCAAATTTCTCAGCGTTTACCACTATGTCTAACACAAATTTATTAGGTCACATCCACAAATCCAAGTTGTTTCACCGATTGTAGCTAGCAACATCTGTATATGGTGTGTGACTAATATTACTGCTGTGCTGTATGAAAAGGTCTTTTCCTCAAAATAAACCTGCTACTGTAACACCTTCTGTAAAAACATAGTGATCCTCAGAGTCAGAGCAAAATTGCTCTAATCTTCCTAAACCTGAATTATGGAAGGTACAAAATCTTCAGTCTCTTCTAAAACATCTAAGTCTCTCAGCCTTTAACCTTCTCGGTGATTTTATGACACTTTTACTACTACTGTGAAGCAGCAGGACCTTGGGGTACAGCATCTTTATCCAGCTGAGGAACAGCTGAAGAATGTAGCGTTTGCTTAAGAGACCAAGCAAAACTGGCTCACATGTGTTATTAATATTCAAACCACAACCATGAGAAGCCAGCGAAGAAAATATTTTACTACTTGAAGGTCGCTAAGGCCAAAGGACTTCAGAGGACAAATAATTTCACAGGAGAATCAATTGTTGAGGAAGACATAACAGAATAAAATCACTGACATACCCTTTTGCTTAACCTTTCAAAGTGTTTTAGAAGTATCTCCAACTTTTCCTGTCTGAGACAGATTTTATGTGCAGATTTTAGAAGAAACATGCCAAAATCCTTAGTTCCGTACACCAAGGGCTCTATGTATTTCAAGTCATTAGTAATAGTTAATACAGATTTGTTATGTTATTCAGTTCTGCAGCCAGAATTTGATTGACTTCACTGTTTCATACCAATTAATGAAGTACTACCTACTAGTAAATATTCTTTTATTTTGCTACTAATATTGAATTAACAGTGCAGCAATTACTAGGAGTGATTCTTTTTGTGGCCCTGGTCCAGAAAATCGCTCACTAGCTTTCTAAGAGATAATCTCTTGAATATTGATGCTGACTTTAGCAAATAACCTATAATCTGTAGCATACTTTCCCCATTTTTTTCAGAAATATTTCCTGAATGGAGTTGTAGAATAGACAGAACAGTTCTTTCCCACCTTTTCTTAAACTCCCATTTTATGAATAGATTCCCTTAGATATAAAATTACATTTAGGTCGTCTGAATAATTTTCTTTTTTCTTTCTCAACTGATTTACACTTTTCAGTTTCTGAAAATTAGCTATCCATGGCTGCACTCACTAGTAAAACTACTGTTCTTTAGTAGTTCAAGATTTGAAAAATACATTTGCAACATACCTACTCCTTTGGAAGACATTATGGGTAGCAAGTAACCACCAGAGGAGGAATTTCTAACTTATGTACTGTATTATTTGCATAAATTGAAAAGTAAAACAGTCTTGCCTGACGGTATTACTTTTTATAATCAGTAAAAGGACTCATGAGAATAACTCTTCAGGGTATCAAGCAAAAGTATCAAGAACTCCTGTGAAGAAGCATAGAGGTAAGCATGAGGGAATTTATTTCAATGCAAAAACTGAAGTGCTTCTTTGAAATACTAAGCCCTTGAGAGAGAAGCTAAAATGAACGTTTAAATTATAGTGATATTTTTAACATAGGGTTTTTTCTAATGTTTCAGCTGTCAACAATATAATCAATGCTCAGACTAAGAAGACCTTTTCTTGAATATTTTTACCTCCTCAGAGAAGGAATAAGTTATTAGATCATGCATTTGCTTGATAGTGACAGGCTACTTATTTGATTGGAAAAATGAGACATGTTCCTGGTTCGAACCACAACTGAAAATTTTCCCTACTAAATAGTGCACTACCAAGCTGTTATACTCACTTTTTTCTCAGGATATTCCCAAATCTGTTACAATAGCTCAGCTGGGACTGATTCCCTATTGGTCAGATGACTGCTTGCTCTACTCTTCTGCTGGTAGTCTTAAAACTGTGATAATCTGACACAGAGTCTGTGATAATGGGGCTCAGTCCCACTTGAACAGTTGAGGTTTTAAATGGAACCAAAAGGATGATAGGTAGATGCACTCATTACTTTTTATAATAATGTTTAAGATATTCATGTTAGAAAATGCTTCTGCAGGCAGGAGTTTCTTCTAGGAGATCAGTATTAATGGGGAACAATTATGTAAGTCACATACAAAATACTAGCGGAAACAGATAAACCAGGGAATTTTTCATTCCTGTATCATTTACCCGCACAACAAATCTTTCTTCGCTTTAAATGTGAACAAAATATGTCAGTTTTTTGCCTTTCAAACTACATGTACAGTAGTGATAAAGAAACGTTCATTGAAAATACTTATTTAAGGGTAATAAGAGACAAGAGAAGAAACACCCTTTAAGCTAAATTATATGAGGATAAAGTCCTCTCATGAACATCCAATAGACTCCTTGTACAAACACATTCTGGTAATGGTCCATTCAAATGCTTATGTGCATGAGGAATTCCTACTGGATATTATGACTCTTACATGAAAATGACTGAACTCTCTAATAAAAACAACAGACAAACAAACAGCTACACATCATTACAGAACTGAAATCTAGTGCTTAAACACAGAAAAATAAAATAAGTTTTAATGTGAGTATTTAGTCAATATTTTCAACAATTCTTTAGCAAGTCTCAAAGAACTGAAGTGGACTGAGCAAACAGAAATGTGGAGAAAGAAAAACACCATTAACTTGACTTGAACTCTCTCTGCACAAAAGATACTGTTATCGTGTTTCTGGCAGATTACAAAGCAAAACACTCAGGGTTGTAACCAGTTTGCCACTACAGGACTAATTAACAGGCCTCAGATGAACTATTTCATAGAATCAGAACATTATTTTGGTTCGAAAAGGCATATAAGGTCATCAATTCCAATCATTACAGCAAGCCTAGTGCTAAACAGAATCCCTTAGCACCACATCTATGTGTCTTTTAAACATCTCTATGAATGGGGATTCAGTCACCTCCCCAGCAAGCCTGTTTCAGTGTTTGATAATCCTTTCAGTGAATAAGTTTCTTCTAATTCCAATCTAAACCTTCCCTAGTGTAACTTGAGGTCATTTCACCTAGTCTACGAGTTGTCACCAGGGAAGAGAGATCAACAGGTGTTGGACTTTGCTACAAACTCCTTTCAGGTAATTGCAGAGAACGAGTACCTCCTTTTCTCTAGGATATAAAAACCCCAGTTCCCTCAACAGCTCCTTGTAAGAACTGCTCTCCAGACCCCTCACCAGTTTCATTGCTCTTCTCTGGGGAATTGTCCAGGACCTCAATGTTGCTCTTGTAGTAAGAAACCGAAAACTGAACACGGTGCTTGAGTTGCAGCATCTGCAGTGTGAAGTACAGGGACACAATCATTTCACTGCTCCTGCTGGCTGTATTACTCCTGGTACAAGCCAAAATGCTGACAGCCTTCTTGGTTGCCTGAGTGCACTCATGTTTAGACCGCTGTCAACCAATACCCCCAGTTCTTTCTTTACTGGGCAGCTTTCCATTCACTCTTCCTCAAATCTGTAGTGTCATGGAGGGTTGTTGTGACCCAAGTACAGCACTTGGCTTTGCTAAACCTCAGCCAATCAATGAAGGTGTCTCTGTGCAGCCTTCCTCCCTTCAAGCAGATCAATAATATGTGGCTTTTTTCTCAATCACTGAGTCACATTGTCATACAAGAACAGGTTTGTCAAGTAGGATCTGCCCCTCTTGTCCCGCACATACAGCATAATAGCACTCAAGATGGTCTTCTTCATAATCTTCTCTGTCATAGAGGTCAGACTGACAGGTCTGTAGCTCCACAAATCCTCCTTCCAGCTGTTCTCTTATATGAGTGTCACATTTGCCAGTCTCCAGTCAGCTGGGATCTACTTGGTTAACCAGAACTGCTGATAAATGATGGAAAATTTTGCAACCAATTCCTGGGTACAAAAACTACTAAAAACAACTCAATTTCTTTTATAAGCAGATGAAAAAAATATGAAAACTATATACAGAGAAACCACTTGCCTTGTTCAACAATTGCCCTCTTCTTTCTAATTGGCTTTGTGTTTTGGGTTTGTCTCTTTAACTGTGGTTCAAAGTATATTTAATGTGTATTTCCAATCAAATATGTCCTTTTGAAACAGCAAATTACAATTAACCAACCCATTCACAAAAATTTTAATCGAAGTATTCACTCTCTTTTCTGTGATTTTGTCTGTCTGACATATGGGATCTTGAACAAGTCAAGCTGGAACCATTGTAAGTGGGGAATGAGGAAAGAGCTGGATCAAGCCCTGGGACACAGAGTGATGATCCACTTTACTCGCCTTTCTGGTGGTCAGAAAATATCAGTGTGCAGATGTGCAAACTGATACGTCAAACTTTGGTCCACTGCCACTCTTCCAAACTTCCTCGCCTGCCACACAGAGCATCTGGATTTGATTTCTGGTTAATGTACCATCACCCTCACAGAGTCTTTAGAGCATTCAACCCTGAAGACCCTGTTTGTTGCCACGCTGAAGGTGGTCCCAGACCAGTTAAGACTATCTAAGGGACAGAGACAATGCTGCATCCAAGTGTGGTAAAATCTCTCCATTATCTCTATCTCTCCACGCTCTCTTTTCCTCTCAATTTTGCATTTGTTTGGTTTGGTTTGGGTTTATTTCATTTTGTTTTGTTTTAATAGACTTTGCCTAGTTTGTTCCGAAGTAGTTGACAAGGGAATACTGCTTGTGCCAAAGTGCCTTTATCTACAACTCTTGTTGATAGTTTTTAGGAAAAAGAAACCTAAATAATTGGTTTTGTCTCTTTCATCAGAGTCATTATTGTGACTCTACTGCTGTTGCACTCCTGCTGAGAAGATATATCTTATTTCAGGGGATCACAAAGATTCTCCTCCATCATCATCCACTGAATCAGAAGAGACAGGTTATGCTAGTTTGAGGCTAATTACTGAGAGAAATTAAATCCTTAGCTGTGAGAATAACAGTGACCTATATCATTCATTCTTCTGCTGGGAGAAGCAGCTAGTCAAAATATAGACAAGGCACTCACTTCTCACACACTTCTTAGTTCTCACTTCTTCCTCTCACTGGCGTCTGTGTCCTTGTATCTGCCTCAACTCTTTAACCCAATCTGAACTTTTTCCTCTGATCTCTTTGTTGTCTTTCTGATATCTCACCTCAGATCTCTACAGATTTATCACATGAGATATACAAGGATTGATCTGGTTATTTCTGAGAGGAGAGAAAGAAAGGAAAGAGGAGAAAGGCGGGAGGAGGCTGTTTGGGAGCCGCCTGGGCAGTCTGACTGTTTTGGGAGGGATTTTGTGTTTCTGTATTNGGGCCTTTGTGTATCTGATTCACGGGCTTTTAAAAATAATCGATACAGTGGGATGTGTTTAGCCTTTTCTTGCCAAAGAGGTACAGGCCAGACACCACAACTCCAAAGCACATAAGTGTAGTTTGCAGCTGTGTATCACCAGTGAGAGCTCTCCTTCCTTCTCTAAATTTTAAACAGAGCCCCAGATCAGCTTTTCAGCTGGGTTTTTTTTCAGAGCTGGATGGTACATCATGAATGTGTAATTACCAAGAGTCAACAGATGAATACAATCACCAAATATTTCTCTCCATACTTTCCATTTAAGGGAGCAGACTGAAATGATATGCTGCAGGTTTACACACCTCTCTGTATGAACTGAGTAAGCAACCTGTTGTGTTAACATCTGCTGTTCTCTGCTGTAATGTAATTAAGTTGAGGAGACGGGTCTACATGTGTGGTCACTAGACTTTTTAAATCTTGAAAAGCATGTTCCCATGTTGTACCAAAAGCATATTACAAATCCTTTGAAAATCTATTGTTCTCCCCTGGCCCTCCAGGAACAGACAGGAACAGATTACCTTTACTTCTGCGCTGCAAATGTGCTCACACTGAGCTCTGTATCAGTTCCAGAATATTTATGTGTTGAAAGGAGAGCTAGACTTCAACAATCATAGAATCATAGAATCATAGAATGGTAAGGTTGGAAGGGACCTCAAGGATCATCTAGTTCCAACCTCCTGCCATAGGCAGGGACACCTCCCACTAGTACAGGTTACTCAAGGCCTCATCCAATCTGGCCTTGAACACATCCAGGGAGGGAGCATCCACAACCTCCCTGGGCAACCTGTTCCAGTGCCTCACCACCCTTACTGTAAAGAACTTCCTCCTAACATCTAGTCTAAATCTCCCCTCTGCCAGTTTAAGCCCATTGCCCCTTGTCCTGTCATTGCAGGACCTTGTAAATAATCCTTCCCCAGCCTTCCTGTAGGCCCCCTTCAGATACTGGAAGGCTACTATCAGGTCCCCTCGAAGCCTTCTCTTCTCCAGGCTGAAGAGCCCCAACTCCCTCAGCCTGTCCTCATAGGAGAGCTGCTCCAGCCCTCTGATCATCTTTGTGGCCCTCCTCTGGACCCGCTCCAACACTATCCAATCAGATAGTCTAAAAATGCAGTAAGCTGTGTTTTATTAAAAAGTGAAAAGGAGAAGTTATACCCAAGCATTAAACTGCACTGCTATGCCTCAAACACGGGGTAGCCCAATTCAGAGCTAATTAGAGTCACCGAGCCAGAGTAATACACATTCGCTGACCCTGAAGCTAGCTCTCCTGCTGCTCTCTCAGGCATTTTCCAGTACTCACTCCGCTGTGTTGAAACTTCTCCACCAATGGTTCTGTTACAGGGCAATGGTATCTTTCATTTACATGTGGTAACCTCACTCGTGTTGGTATTTGAGGTTTATCTACCAAATTTCCATTAAAAAAATCAGCCTTCTGTAAAGTCTTCCAGGCCTTACTGACTCGTTGGTATCCTTTGAAAGAGCTCCAAATTAATGCTGAATGAGGGGTGGTTAAGTCTGTGTTTTCCTTAGGCAATTATAAAATATAGCACCTTGACTAAGCATTATAGAAAATTATGGAATAAATGTGTACATATCCACACAGAAGATGTTAGTACTATTACTATTACTTTATTATTTATTATTATTTTATTAATGTTATTAATTTTTATTAATAATAATTTTTATTAACTCTATTTTTACTTGGCCACTTTGCAATTTTTGCTGGCCAAGGCAGGGACTACATTTTAAAGTTAGCAAAATTAGGTAGGTGCAAGACCCCAGAAACTATTTTTAACAGCATTAGTGAGCCCCTAGGATCACAACGCAGGCCTTAATTTCAGTTGTATTTACTTACTTGGTCAATTTAAACAACACGTTTTATTCCCTCACTCCTATAGGAAAGGAGTTTTTTAAAAAGGTAGTCACCATCTGGTAAGGTTAAAAGCAACAGGGAGAACAGCCTGAAAGGGGACAAGACAAAGCACTTCAGAGAACAAAAAATAAAGGTTTAAAGACAAATATACAGCTGGAAGCTTTTGTTTGTCTTGACTAAAAATTGCAATAGCACTAAGCAATGCAAATTGTCTCAGCCATATTCTTACTGTATATGTTGCAGCAAAGCAGCTTAACCTTTCCTCTTGTGTGCTGTTATGTTTACATAATCAATTCTGACTCAGTTGTTTAATGATGTGAAATACAAACATTTCTTTATCAACTCATTTTGCAAAATATTCTGCCTAATTAATCTCCCTCTACTACCACCTTTTACTTTCTCTCTGTTTTTAACCATAAAGTTTCACAGCTAATGCTACAAGAAGATGTCAAGAGTAATTATCATTAAAACAGAGCAGCACAAAGCTATGGTAATGCGAAGAACTACAGTTCATTCACTGAGGTTCTGGCAGTGATGAAAGGAGTAAACTGAGCCTACCTTTCTTTTAAAGATAACAAAGCCATTACAACGTGTAAAGTAATACAGAGAAAACAATCGTTTACTGGAAAACAGAGAACAGCAGGCTCTGAAAAATACAAAGGAAAACAACTTGTATAAAAGATAATTCGCTATATTAAAAATTATTATGAATAGGTGGGCTATAAAAAGTGCTGCGATGCATAGCGAGTAAAACCACCATTTCAAAAGGAAGTACTGTGAATTTTAAACATGAAGTAAAAACTAACCACAGGAAAAAAAAAAAAAAAAAACCAAAATTAAACAAGTGTTTTATTGAATCCTGCAAAGGAATAGCATGATTTGGTATCACACCATGTGTCCACAGAAAGCAAAGAAGTGATAGGAAAGAAGTGAAGGGGAAAAATCATGTTCTGGGAGAAACTCATATACATTGAAGAAGCAGACACATAACTTCAGCATGCTGCATGCAGGACACTTTGGCAGTCAGGTAAATGTTTATATAAATCACAGTGATTTGATTGGAAATGATTTGACGAGGCAAGAATTATAAAAATACTGCTATTTTTATTTTCCCAAAAGGCCCACCCCAAAACTATATACAAAACTAGTTAAATTTTATTTACAGGTTCTAATTTGGTTAAGAATTTGCACAAGGTTGCTTATGGGCAATTTAGGAAAGTCAGAAAATGGAAAAAGATAAGCCACAAGATAGCCTTACCCCATTTAGAAAATCAGAGAGAGAGCAGAGCCTAGGGAAGAGCTGATTTACTCACAAAGGCACAGTAAGATTTGGAGGAGCTCCCTGGATTTCCTCTGCAGCAGCCACCAGAACTGCAAGTTATAATCTGTGCAGTGTTTAGTCCAAAGCACACAAAACCCACCAAAGTGTCTGTAGACGCAGTTTCCACAAGGCAGATCTCATGGCAAAGCACAACCTTAGCAGTGCAGGGAAAGCCATATTGCTGGCATGTTCCCACCAACAGCAGCAGTTTACAGCAGAGGCAGGGTCCTTCCAGCTCAGGTTAGCAAGCAAGAAGTCAGGATACAGCCAGTCCAAGGAGAAGCCAGGTTCAAGTGCCTCAGGCAACTCTTCAAATGGACCTAATGGACTTGCCAGCCTTACAAAACTGCATGAGAGTTATGGAACTGAGCCAGAGCAAGCTGTACGTGCTTTTTCCTTGTTCTGTTTAAAACCTTTCCTAGACAGTGTGTCCACTGCCAATTTATACTGGGTGCAAAGAATCCAGTCAATTATAATCCCAGATTCTAGCGTGGACTTTGCCACAAGTCAGTACATGTGTGGGAAAAGGGTGCCTTTCGCTATTCTCTATTCAAGCCCATAGGACAGGAAGAAAGCAGTTTCATGCCTTCTTCTTCCCCCACTCAAAACCCTGCTTACAGAGTGGGGAGGAGGGAGTTTGGACTGCCCACTATACACAGACACCATGACACCTACTCTATAGCTGGCACTCAGGACCTGTCAGAAAGGTGCTTCTCTGTGCTCCACAATGCTCTTGAACCAAGTGTAGGCCAGCAAGCTCAGTCCTGGCTCAAATGTTGCTATTCCTGAACACCAGCCATCCACAGGCAGATCTACCAAGAAAGTTGCTGTCAATAAAAATTGGTTGCACATTCACGTTAAATTGACTTGTCTTCTGATTCCAGCAGCTTTGCACTTGTCAGGAACACCAAGCAAATGGTTGAAAACCATAGTTAAGAAAAAGCTTTTGCAAGAAAATCTCACTAAGATCAATCTGAATGCTGTGAAACGCTTAAGATTTCCTAAGACTAACTCCAATGTTTTGACAGCACAGAATGACTTCAAAGTTAAGAACAGCAACAACAGATCTGAGGCTTAAAAGGAACAAGTAACTGCCTCAGACTCACACAGTGCATAGAGAGACTCAGGTCCTTGTATAGAGTCCACCGAGTGCACGGTTTCTTCTTCACCTGTATTTCTAGCAAACTCTCTTATAATTTCAGAACACACCTTCCATGTATGTAAAAGAATACAAATAACACAGATCTTTTGATGAGGTAGAATTGCCTTTTGGTTTTTTTTAGCCCTGGGTGAAATTTTGTATGTATTCAAAGCAGGGTAGTGGTACCTTCCACAGGAGATGAATGCTTCAGACAGATATCTTTATCTGCCTGACACACAATTCAGTACAAACAGTTACAGCAACATTAACCTGATATGGCAGGCTAAGGAGCTGAAGTTTTATGCAGTGATTCAGCAGATTAGGAACAGGAATAAATAGCAAGTCTTTTTTCCCTCAGGACTTCTTCAGCAGGAGATCCTGGACAGAACCACACACAGATCATTATGATCCAAGCAATGCCCATGCCCATTTATTGAATATGAACACGCATTTATATACCCTTCTAACATACTGTTCGGGCCAGCCCATTACAAAGCAATTGGTCCAAATCATTAAGGAACAAGCTGTTGCCCCAAACGGTTGGCCCAAATCACCCAGATACAAACTCTCATGGAATTTTGTAATTGGTCTAATTCATTTAAGGAGTGAGCTGTAAGGGACCAAGCAGTTGGTGCATCACTGTCTGTACAGAACGCCCCTTGGTTTGCTTTGAATCTTCCCCTTGTTTTGCTTTAATCCAGGTTATTATTGTAGCTCTTCTGCAGGCTGCTGTAGCCTGTGTCCTTGACTATTGTTTCTCATTCCTCTGGGGTCTGCTTGCAGGTAGCATACTTGGCCCTTTATCATGTGAGCTGTGAAACTTCAACTTACAATTTTGCAGTTAGCACAGTTCTGGATTGCTCACATATCCAGTTAATACAGAACATTTCCCTACAAGAATAAGTGTAAAGTGACCTGGTTCCCACCCTCATTCTGAATTTGTTTTATTGCAGAGCTAAGAGTTTCAATTCTCCCACTCGAAAAATTGTAATAATTACACTTCTGTACCTTATAGGGACTTTTTGAAACTTAAATTATACTGCTTACCAAGTGCAAAAAATTACTAAATTCACTCAGCATCAAAAAGGGGACCAGATTGTAAGATTTTAAGGCTATTGATCCCATAGATAATCCTCAAGACTTGCCACTCAAACAGTTGCTTTAAATAAATCCAGGACTTACGTTCTTTATGTATGTGAAGTGTTCTAGGTAGAAGTTTAATTCTTGTAACAATTTTTCAGACTAGTGTCTTAATTCTAAATTGTAAATTAAATTTTTTTTATGATTTAAAAGTACATCCCAAAAAGGGGATGAATAGGACATAGGAGATAAATTAACATAGGAGATAAATTTATCTCTTTTTAATCGGTTGTTATTTTTCTATATAATCTGAGGTTCTGTGTGTTCTTTCCCTTCTTGTTTGCCTGCTTTTTCCACTGTTTCTCTCCCTTCTGGCCTTGCCTGCTTTGCACTTACCATTTGTTTGGGCTATTGGTAAGACTGGGAGTGGGGAAGAGATAATATTGTCTTAGCAGGCAATGGCCCTCTATACTTTTGTCTAGAGGGATCTGGGTTTGTAAAGCAGGGTCCCTGGGCTTTATTCTGGGGATTAACTTGGCTACTGTCTAGTTATAATTGCATATATATATACATTTGTATATGTTGGTTACATTTTATATTTAGCCAACTTTGTAAATAATAATTTGATTTTACTTCCAAAATTCTGAATAGTGTGGTAATTTACCTTTGGGAGGTAAACCGAAACTCTAAGTAGTGTAAGGTTGCCACAATTCTATATCTGATTTCCATAAAGTACATGAAAGCTATGGTGGTTTTTGGGTGTGTTTTGTTTTGTTGTTGGGTTTTTGGGGGGTTGGTTTTTTTGTTTGTTTGTTTGTGGGTTTTT
>VWZE01023276.1:0-33045 GCA_013396675.1 Eubucco bourcierii
TCTATGATTCTATGATTCTATGATTCTATGACTTGGAGGCCAACATAAACCTTGGCTGGGCATTCATGTCAGGGTATGGCTCATGCTGAGAGTAACAAAGACCAGAGCTACAGATGGGTTCCAAGAATGCTGGGAATCAACAGAGACCACTTCTGTGAGGACTTCCTGGAGTAGCTGACTTTTTAAAGGATTTGAGATCCAGTTCAGAGACACATGTGAAGAAATGCAGTGTGCAAGTTCTGCCACTAAAGCATTACTACAACTCCTCAGTGGCTAGGAACCCACTGCCAAAATCTGAGACAAGGCAAAAATGTCCTTTTGCTGGTAATTTATTAGTCAGGTTAGTTAATACAGGGTTTTGTTTTAACTTAAGGATCCCAAACTGGTTAATAAGGTTGTGGCAGGGCACTCCAAAATACCTTCCCCACTTTCTGTCTCTGGAGCTTTGAATGGGGAAAGAAGGAGGCAAGAAGCTGCTTTATCCACCCCTATGGGTTTGAATGGGGAAGAGCAAATTGCACCAAGCATATATATATGGCAACTGGACACACTGGCTAGGTGGATCTTGAAGAAGGGTGATTTTTTTTTTCTTGGGTGCAGTGGGATTTTGGAGACTACACNGAGAAAATGCTCAGTTCTGGCTTTCGGACCACCGCATCCTGGCATCCTGTTGGAAGGACCTGCCTCTGCCATAAACTGGCACTGTTCGTAGAAACACACCGAGCAGTTTGGCTTTTCCCTGCACTGCTTAAGGCAGTGCCACTTCATGAGATTTGCCTCGTGGAAGCAGTGTCTGAGACCCTTTGACTTTGGTGGGTTTTTATTTGCATCGGACTTTGCCACATGGATCCACGACTGGATTACAATTTGCAGTTCCAGGCACTGCTTCAAAGGAGCCAAGGTATTATCTTTAAATTCCTACTCCACCACCATGAGTAGATCAGAGTTTCCCTAGGGCTCTGGGCTGCCTCTTATTTATAAGTGGGGTGAAGCTATTTTGTGGCTTAACCTTTTCCATTTTTCTGATTTTCTTAAATTACTAATATTGCCCATAAGCATCCTCGTGAAGATTTCCTGACCGAATTAGAACCTGTAAATAAAATTTAACAAATTTGTGTATGGTCTGGGGGCAGAGCTTTTCAGAAAACAAAAAATAACTCTATTTTTATAATTCATGGGTCGTTAACTGCCTCAGCTAATTCAAATGTTTGTGATGGTTCCCAACATTTCTACAGATTTTGTCTGAAACAAGAAATGATTGGCATTTAAGATATTTTAACTGAAAAGGTCAATGTTCACAAGTCAACAAATCACTATTTTGATACTGTCTGTAAAGTTTTTGTTACATATGCCCTATAACTATGTGCTGATATCCTATATACTATGCTGGTTTTCAGACATTTATGTCTATATGGCCTTACAGATCTCTTAGTGCAGCTGTGTGACACAGACACATTCTCCAAACGTTACAGATTGCTACTGCAGCACTCAGTATTAGTTGTTTTTTTCATTTTCTCCTCTCTGCTCCTGCTCACTCAATTAGCAGGCTATGACTGAAGAATATTTAACAGTGAGCAAGAAGCCTCAAGGAAAAAACAGGAAATTTGCCTTTAGAAAAGAAAAATGAAAAGAGCACCAGAGAATCTAATGAGGTACATAAATAAATAGGCCAGTATTCAAAATCACAATAAAACATCTAGGGCATTAGTATCTGCTCAAGCTGAGGGTTTTCTTCCTTAGATTCACCAGCAGAATAACAAAGCGGCATCAAACAGCACAAGGCATTTGGATGCCTCCACTAATAAGCAACTGGGACCTTTAAGAGTTAGATAAGACCAAACTGCCAGACAAAAGGCATATTACCAGTAATTGCCACTGGTATCAAAATAAAAAGAAAATACATTAGCTAGTCACTGTTTTCACTTCAGAAAGTCTAAAGGAAGGGGTAAAAATCACATCAGAGCACTGCAAGGGATACACTCAATGTACAGGTTCTCCAGACTAACTGAACTGGGATCAAAACAGCACCTCAAGTTTTCTAGAAACAAAAACTTTCAAGAAATGAATTTAAAGAAATAGCAACTTTTATTCTCTCTTCATCTTAGCATTTCTATATTTTTTTCTCTTTTTAAATCACCTTTTCCTCTCTTTTCACATTGATATCAGAAAAGAGAGGAAGAAATACAAACAAACGTGAAAGGAATAAAGCAAAATTAAATTCTGTTCTTGCTTTTAGGAACAAAGCAATGCTTTGTGGCTTTAAACAACAATTTTCCTTCAGTGAAGAACTGAATTAAATTTTAACCTGGTGAAAACATAATTTCCTGCTTATCTTTCATGCAGGTATAATCCCTTGCAGTAAGGATTTCAGTCAGAGAGGACGGAAAAGAAAGAAGCATTTTCAAAATGAGTTGTTTCCTGACAGCTCCCAGAGGTTGCTGCAGTGACTGCAAAAAGCTGCTGACCACCAAAGGGATTCCAACAGCTTTCACTGCACTTGCATTTTAGTTCTTCTATCTCTGAAACTCTGTTGAGTACAAACCACAAAACCTAAGTTTGTTCCTCCACTTCCTCAGCAGAAACCTAAAAGGTGCAGAAACAACTGTAAAGCTAACATAAAACTTAATTCTATTGAAATTGGTTGATTAATAAAATTGAAAGGTTTTCTTCCTACCTGGGTATTACTCCGTTTTCAAAGAGAGAAAAATAGGCTAAGCCCAGCATGCAACACAGCTCAACCAACACCCACAGGCAGCAGGAGAGTAAGTCTGACCCAGTAGCAATGCTACTGGGTTATGAGACTGTAATGTAAATAACACACACAGAGTTATCAGTGAGATTTGCACCTGACTCATGCTTCCCAGCTCTTTTCTCTATCACCTTGAGATGTTCATCATTCTATCAACAGTAATGTGGGCAGAAAAAGGAAGTGCAAAAGGAGATCACATTGGCCTGAAGCTTTAGTCCTCAGCAAGTGCCTCAAAGCCCCATGGTGACTCTGTAAAGCTACCAAGCCTCCTGGAGAGGTGACTTTAGAATATATTTTAAGAAAAGCCACCAATTTTATTTACACATTCTATAATTATTGCTATAGCACCAGGAATGCAATGGTTGTATTGATCAGAAAATAAGCAGAGTTTTAGGATCTGCTTAAAAATTTTGGCAAGCCCCAAATAAAGGCTAATCTAACCTTTGTGAAAAGATCTTAAAGAGACATCAAGTCCAGTAGCAAAAGCAGATGTCTGTTGTCCCACAACGTCCATTTCCATGCAAAAAGAGTGAGCAGGACTTGATTTTCTTCTTCAGAGCTTTGCAAAGTGAAGAGTCCACCTTGGATTAGAATTGTTCTCTCCCTGCAGCTCTCCTGGTGCTGTGGTTTCCATGACATTGGCAGGAACCAGCACCAGCGGAAAGGTCAAGCTTGCAGCAGGGAGGAGTGACCTAAAATCACTGCTTCTCTGCATGGGTCCCTCAAGCAGTTGCCGTTGAATTCACATGGCCCCAACCCGGTTGGGTTGACTTTCCTTTTAGTTAACTTTCCTTCTGCACCTCCTAATGCACCAGTTTGTGAAGGAAGCTGTAATCAGGTGGACTCAAGCCTGCCTTGGGGCCTCCAGCATACAACTTCCTCTGCTCCAGTGAAAATCCCAAATCGTGCTGCTGAAAACAAGCAGACACCTTCTCTGACAGGCACAACAAACCTGAGGGAATGTGTCAGTAGGTTAGCTCACACTGCAGACATATTCATTTAATCCTCTTGCTTAACATAAGAAACAGGAAACTCTGTGCAGAAGCAGAGCATTAATCAGTGATTTCTTGAACAGACCTGGAAACACCAATCTGAAGAGCAAAACGTTTAGCTTCCCAATGGTTAATGCTATTTAGGAAAAGATGCAGAAGAAACCTTTGGAGGAGTTAGCTTAGTATATATAGTGCAAAACTCAAGCTGGGAGACAGCCAGCAGTGGAGGTAGCTGACATGTCACTACTGCCCTGTGGATTGTCTGCTAGAAAAGTATCTTTTTGCTTATAAATATGATAAGCTAAAACCCAGGACAAACCTGAGGTCTTGGCTGTTCCCAAACATCACAGTTGTGGAGAAAAAAAAAAAAAAAAATAAAAAAATCAGTGCTTTTGTAATGTTTTCTTGACTCACACTAGAGCCTCTCATTTTAATGTTTATCCATTGATGAAGAAGAATCACTGAAAGAGAAATAATTCCTTTGTAGTTGTTCCCGGTAGCTGATGGCTTCCTTTTGTTTTTTAAACCATGGTGGTTCTTCGTCTAAAATTTGATGATTTAAGACCTATTTAAAATCACAAGGGGTAACTAAAAGAGGGACAGAAACACTACCACCTCCCACCTCAAGAGCTGCTGTCTGGCGGTGGACGCAGCTAGCGACTTCCTCCTCTGCTGCAGCCACGGCTGGCTCCAGCGGGGTCACTCGGGGCTGCCGGTCACCCCAAATGGGTAGAGGGCGCAACCAGGAAGGGCATATTCATTTCACCGGCGCCTGCAGGCCCCGCCGAGAGGCGCCGCGGGCGCACGGGCGACAGGTGGCGCAATTGCTCCGCGGCGTGGGCTCGGCCCGAGGCGTCGCTGCCTTCTCCCGACGCAGCGGAGCGGGTCCGAAGTGCGCTGCGACGGGCACTGGCATCGGCATCGGCACCGGTACCGGCACCCGCACCGGCACCCGCACCCGCACCCGTACCCGCATCCGCACCGGCATCCGCACCGGCATCCACACCGGCTGGGCTCTGCATCTTCCGGAGGAGGCATGGTCTCCTCTTCCTTGCATCCCCGAAGAGTGCACTTGAGTTTTCCCCTTCAGTCCTTTTAGAAGCTCTTAAAATGTTACTAAAAAAACCCAAACCAAACCACTTAAAAAACATGTCCTGTTGTAGAACAAAAGACCAAATAATTAAATGGGCCACAGAAATGATCCAAGGGCTGGAATGTCTTTGCTGTGAGGACATGTTAAGAGAGCTGGGGTTGTTCAGCCTGGAGAAGAGAAGGCTCCAGAAAGACCTTGTGGCCTTTCAGTAGTTGAAGGGCCTGTATGAAGTATGGGGACACTTTTTAGCAGGGGGTTGATGGTTTTAAACTAAAAGAGGGGAGATTAGATGCCAGGAAGAAATTTTTTTATAGTGAAGGTGGTGAGACACTGGCACAGGCTAACTGGAGAGGTGACAAACCTCATCCCTGGAAAGACCCAAGGTCAGGTTAGGTCAGGTTGGACAGAGCTCTGAGCAACCTGCTGTAGTTGAAGATGTCCCTGCTGACTGCAAGTATGTTAGACTAGATAACCTTTAAAGGTCCCTTCCAACCCAAACAATTCTATGATTCTGTAATTGTACTCTTAACAATTATTCTTTTGGAGGAATGACCCCCAGAGTGGAGATGAAATGCAGCACATTTTTGTCTAGCTCTAAAGCCTGCCGTTTCTGTCTGGGAAAGTTCTGCTTTGAGACTGACTGACCCATCAGTCACTCACCCATGCACAGCACTGACCTTCTTCAAATTAATCACTACTAAAGCACAATAAGGAAACCCCCAAACAGGCAACACCTGTTGAATGTCAACAGGCAACTGGTGAATGTCGAAGTACCCAAAGGGCCAGCAGGAGATGATTGAAGCCCATCTCCCCAGCAGCACAGAACTCCTCTGTCCTGCCTTTCAGAATTACCTTAAGGCTCCAGTATTTAGGAGCATGGAGGCTTTTTGTGATCACCACAACTAAGCAAGGGGGCAAGGGGGAGAGAAAGTTAATCTCTTGCAGAGGCAACTTTTTGGTTTTTTGCTCTTTTTTTGGCAGCAGAAAGGATAATAAACTTTTTCTGGTCAAGACCTTAAACATACAAGAGGCTCAGACTGCCAGTTTGAAGCCTGGCAAGTATCGCCCCACTAGGTTGCAGATAGGAGCTTGTCCTATTTGTGCCTCACGTTTGTGAGATACACACAGCTCCTGTACCAGGAACAGTGATGGCAACCACTTTCTGTTAAATAAAGTGGGCAGGTTGTCCAATCACAGACTGTTTGCAGGCCATGTCTTGGCCAGGTCTTCTGACATGAAGGTCTTGATTTACAGAAGCACTGCATGAATCAGATGAGGCCCCCTATAGACAGAGCCCTATTGCCTCTCATTGCTTATGAGTCACTTAAAGGCAAATTGGATTCTTGCATCCTCTTTGTCCATGTTTGTACAGATGCTGGGTATCATGTGCAGAGTGGTTTTCAGTGCAGCTAACAGCAACTCCATGCCAAAAGCACCCAGATCTGGATTGTTGTGATAGCTACCAATCTGTGAGATGGGGCCTGCATGTTCACATGGAGGATGAAAAAGAAGGACCAGTAAAACATGTATGGGTCATGCTGACAGCCTGTCCCATGCTCCCAGTACCTTTCCAGTTAGAATGGGGAATAATAAACACAACACCCATCTGGAACATAACACACCTGGAAGTACATGCCCTCTCAGGAGGGGGACCCTTTACATTGATCTATACTACAAAGCAGGGGGGGGAAATATATATATATATATATAGATATAGATAGATATATATATAAAGAGGAAGGTGCTATTTAACCAGCAGATCCAGCATGGAGGTTTTGGTAGTGATCAGCAGCACCTCCACTCTGACCAAAAAGATCTTCCCTTCACTCTCAATGGCTGCTGCAAAGAAAGCAGTAAGAGTGCTGGCAGCTGTGAGCTTACATGGGAGTTTCCCTCCTGACCCACCACTGAAGGTTAGCTAAATTTTGAAGCTGTAGCATTTACTCTTGCCAGTCTTGTTCCCAAGTCTGCTGAGCTCTTCCCAGATCTGCAGAGGCTACAGCTGTAGAGTGGAGCCCTGCTGAGCTCCATGTGTGAAAAGCATTGCTGCGGTAAGGGATATATGCACTCATTCCCCTGGCACTGCACTGCTGCCACTCTGATGGCCTAAGACACAGTGGGGCCCTCCCTAAAATCTCTGTCCTCACTCCAGCACCCCATTTGTTTGTCTCACATCTGATGTGAACAAACTCCTCCTGGACTGAAACAGTTCCTACAGCCAAGCAGCAAAATGCTCCCCGTGTGGCACATTTTAGGGCAGAACAAAAGCTGGTTGCACAGGGCAGGGTTCCCGATTCTGTGCCCATTTGGGTCCTTTCCCAGACTTACTGGATTCGCCTCCTTCACAGCAGTAGCAGCAGCGATGAATTTAAGAAGCATAGCAGGCCAAGCAGATATGGGGATTATTTCTACTCTGGGTTCTTAAAGCCATTCACGTGCCACTTCAAGAAATCCCATAAAACGGCTGCTTCAAAGTAACCTGTATGCATCAGTAGCCCTGGAGATGGCACATGACAAAACAGATCCATCTTTTTCAGCCTTAGTGGAGGATCCGAGTGCACAGCAAAGCCAAGAAAAACACAGCACTGCTCTCTCCTACGTGGTTTGAAAATCTCCATTGTTGCTCTGTCCCAGAATGTGAATCATCCTCCCTGCAGGGCTCTGACTTGCCTCCACTTGTTTCGCAACACTGCCCGGCTTTATAACATTGCAGTCACACACGGGGACTCCTAGCAGAGTTCTCAGCCTCCTTCCTAGGGAGAAGGCACTAGCTAATCCTTCTAATGATGATTTTCCCCTTGCATCACTTCTTCTTCCCAGCCATAGACTTATTCCTTGCGATGACCCTTTCCTGCCTCTTTTATGCCTTTGTATGCATTTCCATTGCATTTTTTATCTGCTTCATTATCATCTTCCCCTTCAGTATTGTGGAGAGGAATATCGATGTCAAAGGGAGAGCGACTGTAATTCTTGTGTCCAACAGCTCCATTGGGAGGATGCTTGCAAGGAACCTGGACAAAGCAGGTTTCAGGGTGTCTGCTGCACACTGGCCTCCTCGAGAGGAGGGGACAGCTACAGAAGAAGAGTGGTCTTCAAGTATGGAGGTAGCCCAGCTCTACAAGACTGAAGATGAGTATCAGAAGACAATGAAAACCTTCATAGAAAGCCACTTATCCCTGAAAGGTAATTTTTAGGACAAACTTGTGGATGGTACATACACGAGAACTCTTACAGGATTGTAAGATCATTGTGGTTCATCAGCAAAGGAGGGAAGCAAGAATGCTATAGGAGATGGGTTATAACACTAACTGCATTGCATTTTGTTGTGCAAAACAAACATTTTGCTTTTTCCAGGGGAAAGATCCTGCTGTGGTGGCTGTGAAAGCCCCCAGTAGACCCCAGTCTCTGCAGGTAGGCAAGGCAGGCCAAAGAATGAGGGGGAGAAGGTCCCAGAAAGACACAGAGGGTTGGACTCACCCTGGGGAAAAAAACACAAGGATGAACAAGTGGGAGCAGAGACTTGGGTAGTGACCCGAGATGAAGGAATATGTCTGATTTTTAACCTCTTCTAGATTAAAAAAATTGAGGCCCTTCCTGGCATCTTGCCTGCTGCGAGATTCATAAGGGACAGTCAGGTCAGAGCTTTAACTGGCAGGTGGGGACTGTCTGTCTAAACCACACTGCTGTCAGCTTTGCAGGGATATGGGACTGAAAGCAACCTGCAGAGCATACCTGGGACAGCATGAGGCAAGTGCCTACTGAGTGGATAGCTGTAAGCACTTCTGAGGAGTTTCCCTGGTTCTTTCTAGGTGCAAGCGCCAATGGGCAGGCTGGCTTACATCCTGGCTGAATTAGCTCTGCTATCCAGGAGTCTCTGTCCTCACAGTCATAATTCTACACCTCTTGGGAGTGACAGAAGATTCTGCCTCAGCCTCATTGCTCACAGGGCTAGAAGGTTATAAGAGGCCAAGCCTATCCTCCATTGGGAACCTACCTAAGGCACATCTGAACAGCAAAGCTTTTTCACTACTCCCCTGTACTGTCTCAGCCTTTCTCCAGCTTTTTCATCCCTCTCCTCCTTACTCTTTTCTCTGTGGTTTCTCTGAGGCTCCCTTTAAGGTATCCCCAAGATGGCCTCTTATGATGAGTCAAGATCTCTGAGAACATCCATATCTCATCATGTAAAAAAATGAGACCCTTGTCATTGCTGCCCAGCACTAGATGTTTTCTTTGTGCTCCCAGGCTTTGCAGAGGAAGGACATTTTGGAAGTCAGAGCACACACCAGGAAGCCTTCTCTACTGCAGGCACCCTTCAGAGAGCCAATACCTGCTGCTAGCTGCAGCTATTCAGGACTCCAAGGCACAGGTTATCTCACATTGCTTTTCTCTTCAGAACCATCCAGCAGACTAGGAGTGTCTGTGGTCAGGCCCAGGGTACATCTCCCCATTCACTAGCAGCCTGCAGGTGCTAGGAACAGGTGCCCTGTACACCAGCAGAGGGTTTCAGACCAAACACTCAGCTGCCTGTATGAGCATTTAGGCAAATTTATGCTAGTAAAATTATTGTAGTAAAAGTTGCCCGCATAGACAAGGCCTGGAAGCTCACAAATCTGACTATCAGCATATTCCTGCTCTGGAAATGAGCAATAGCAATTTTCTTAACCAGGAAAGCTGCATAGGCCTGTGGTGTTTTAATTAAATCAGGATCTGGCTCAGTGATATCTGTCTTTTTTGCTTTTGAATACTTTGATCACTGTGTTAGGTGAGGGTTTTTGCAGGTCTCCTGGGGTTTGGTTGTTTGGGGTTTTTTTTTGACAGGCTACTCTACTGCAGGATCCGTGAGGTTCTACATCGAGGATCTCCTGCATAGTATTCATATCACAGATGCAGATGTTAAAGTGTGTTTCCCAAGCACTGACCCAGTTGCATGGTAGATCAAAGAACTGTGTCAGGAGAGGGGAAGCAAGAGAAGGAAATAAAAGAAACCTTGTAGTTTTCTTGGATTTTCTTGTTAGCAGTTTCAATTGAGTGCTGTTGTTTATTCTGCAAGATTTACTGTGGCATTTCTGGCATGGGTGGAGTGAACATGAACACATGCCACCATCTGACTGATAGAAAAACAATTTAAACAAAATCAAAGACTGCATTGTTCGGTCCCGACACTCAACACACAGTTTGGTGAGTGGGATCTGGGCAATGAGAAGAGAGTTTGTGCTGTAGGGACAACCCATGGCAGAATCATTATACAACTTTCTCCATTTAAAAGTACCCTTTACATGTATCCAGTTTTTTGTTCCCAAAGAAAGGAATTTCTGTGCTTGATTTTATGATTTTTTTTTTTAATTGTCCATAGGAAATTTTTACCATTATATCTTTGGTAGCACAATTAAAAAGGCACTTTAAAAATATAAATGCAGCTTTTGAAATGTATCCTAAGTACCTTTCAAAGTAACACAATCCCCAGGTCATGTTTCCTAGAATTAAAAGACTGACGACAACTAAACCTATTATTTATTTATTTATTTATTCTATTTATTTATTTATACTAAACCTATTTATTTATTCTACTGTGGGCCCAGAGAACCAAATTTTCAGGTAGAAGAACACCTTTATTTTGTGGTGGCAGTAAAAATGAATAAAGTTCTATTAAATCTAAAGAGATTGTAACACAAAGATACAGAGAAAAGCAAGTCAGCCCCCTTCCAAATCCACAGTCTGTTTGGTGATAACTTGGTTCATAAAGAGTTTTTGGTTCTTCTGGTTTTTAGCTTTTGTTGCCTTTAAGTCAGATGTTTGAAAACTTTCTATGTGATCAGGAGGTCAAAGAGATGGAGGAGGGGGAAAGGAGAGAGAAGGAGTCTTACTTGCTTACCCACAGTGACTGAGCTTGTAGTATCAAATATTGCAAGAGCTGTTGGCATCTTGTCCAAGTGCTCCGGGATTGAGCTGCTTGAGAAACTGCTGTGCTGTGTTGCTCTTTGGGCACAATGCCTGGAAATGCTGGCAATTGCTCCATGATTTTCAGGATTGACTGCAGGAAGGACGGGGCAGTGTAAGGAGGGGAAATTGTGAAGATAGGCAAGACCAAATAGACAGCAATGTGACCTGACTCAAGAAGAGTTCAGCCAACCAGAGCACTTCGATTAACTGCTGTAGCCTCCACTGACGTAGTATCCTGAAGTTCACCTAATCACATATGCAAGACAACAGTCATGGGGAAAAGTGAAAAGACTATTTTCTACATCAAGCCCAAAGACAGGCTGTCTCTGGATAAGACAATAGGAGCAAGCCCCACAAGGCTGACAGGTGAACCTGCCCTGCCAGCCTGCACAGAGGTCAGCTCCCTGAATTAAACAGCCAGGACAAGTCAGAACAGAGAAACCACTGTTTCACATGTACTCTAAGCCTTTCTCATGAGTTAGAGTACTCAAACTTCGGTGTTTTTTTCTTTGGCAATAGTATAGCTTCGTGCATGCTAAGAGCGAATAAAAGTAACAACTACCTGCCATTTACACTGACTTCAGAGAGGGATTGAACAGATGCAATAATCATTGACTGCAATAAACTACAAGGGAGGAGGAATTATGAATGAATAAAGCAAATGAAATCATACACTCATGCAATTTTAAAGAGTAATGCATTATTTAACTTCACTGAGCCAAACAACTGCCAGCCACCTTGGATAAATCAGGCCATTTTGCAGGCTGCAAATAACCATGCTTGGACTTGTGAGTCAGATGATTAATTTTTGCAGCTATGATTTTGTGCCTTTATTATGGGTTATCCAGAAGTCTTTGAAAAACTGGTTTGCAACTATGTTGCCTTCCTATCTCCTGGGGATTTATCAAAACTAGAGAAGCACTTTGATACAGCAACCATCAGGGCTGTGAAACAACACACAGAGAGAAAACAAATCTTGTACTGAAACCATTGATTGGGAGAAGTCACTCCAGGATGAAGAGAAGCTTCCCACTCAAAGCTTTCTTTCCAAATTAGAATCTATGCATCATCTCTAGTCAATGTGTTCTTTCCCTCTTCCAAACCCAGCTATGCATTAGCACCTCTGATCATTTAATGGGAGGTCACTTTTCACTTCCCTGAAGCACTTTTGTAATTCTCTTGCTTCAACAGACAACCTCTCTGCCAAGAGCCTGGATGTACACATAACCCCACATGATTAAAGAGTTACGCAACTCAGAAAAGCTGCAGCAACACTTCTCCCCTTCCATTCCTGTCTTTGCTTATCGCCAACGGGCAAAGCCTGCTTGGATTCAAAACTCCATCCCCCACTTAACACCACTGCTGCTGACACTCTTGCCTGCTATGGACAGACTGAAGGGAAGGCTGCATGCTGGAAGGAGTTGGCACTTCAGATCCTGTGCAGAGTCCTCAGGACTCTGAGACTGTAGTTTTTAATCCTGATAGGGATCAGTTCGGTCAGCTAGCCTGACTTGTATATTATACGACAGGGAAATTAATTAGGGTTTCAAAAGAACAAAGCAAGCAACCAGCTGCACAGAAACACATCAGGCAAGGAAAGCAGGAGCTGAGCTGTGAATAGTAAATTCTCTTGGTTGTAGAATGTGGCAGATACCTGTGGGCTCCACTGTGCATATGAGAACTTTATCAGCTTGGTGTTGGCTGGAGGGTTTCTGTTGGCAAACCAAGCTCTCTAAGCAATAATTAAAAATACATACTGGTCTGATGTATGTTGAAAAGTGGGTTATTTTATTAGCATTCATTCAGGACATGTTGCCATGCTCACCACTAACACCAGCCACACAGAATATTATGGAAAGAGGGGCAGATGAAAGAGTCATATGCTGCCATCACCACTTACAGCTTTCTTCCAAATCTTATGTTTGCAGACAGCACAAACAGAAATGGATCATTTATCAAAAAGAAACCAAACAAAGCCTAGGTATTTGGATACTTATCTTACACTGACTCCTAAATTCTGCTGGAAGCCCTTTTTAGCATCCTAAAGCAATAGCCTTCTTACACTGTCCCCACTTAGCTCATAAGACTTTTACTCCCATGTTGTAAGTTTACCTTACAACAAATCCCAGACATAAGTTTCATTTCCAAGCTTCATCATTCATTAAACCACACAAGACTGGAGAGTATTTTTAGAGATCATCAGGAAGATATCTATGTTTATGACGTGTCATTCTTGAAATAAACAATCAACATATTTTCATGCAATAGGGATTAAGGTAAAATAAAACCAAAAGTATCTAAGAAACTATTTATCACTCATGCATGATGTTCAGGTAACCTCTGGTTCCGTTAGTCACTGGAAATACCCAGTGTATACAACCTTTACACCAGTTTCAGAGTGTACCAAACTAGAGCTTAACTTTGTACCAGTTTAGAAACATTGCCTTTCACTAACCAGAGCTGGACAGATTTGAAAAATACCAGGACTACAGCTTAAAGAGTTCTACAGATTTATTTATCCCTTCAAAATGATGCAGTTTGTCAGGGTATTTGGAGCACATATGCACTTGTATTTTTTATACTTCATGCCTCACCTCAAACCTTCAGGAAAGTTTTTTTTTCAGAGGCCAGTTTTGACAGGGAAGGGGAATCAAGTGAAAGAAAAGGTTTCTTTTACAGTATTTGGAGACAGAAACCTTCTGAGCAGTTCTAAGAAATATGCTTTGAAACCTAATTTAAATTATGTAATAAGACTGAGCATGCATAAAATTTGAATATTTCTGTGTATGATAATTAAACACTTGGTTGATACACATAAGCAAGTTATCTGTTTTATTACAGAACTTCTGAGTAGATTATTTATTTATTTTAAATCTACTTTCTTGAAATTCCTTGTCCAACTGACAAACTGTTTTCCCAACACCCATTATGTGAACTCCCAGGTATCACTGAAAAACTGCTGTGGCATTTCCAGTAGGAAAAGGTGGGCAGGAACAAACTCTTCTAAAGAGTTCTCCTTGCTGCAGGTCAGAGGACTTGGCTGGCCCATGTTCAGCTCACTCCCAGGAGCTTCACTTCGACAATAAATTGTTCCTCTGGTTCCCCAGGGAGGTTCTGGGAGGAAATGTCTGACATGTACAACCTATGGTACCAAAGCTCTCAAAAATTCCCAGCACAGAGATGAATTTCGCCCCATGGTAGGCTGGCTTTTCCCAATAACTAAACAAACTGATGGAACGGTCCAGAGCAGTTTCAACAACCATACACAGACTGTTGACTAATTTACCAGACAGCAAACTATAAAGGGAGGGACTGTGCCCTGCTTATCCATCCGTTCAAGAAAAGCGGACTTCAGTCATGTTTATATAAAGTCCAGAAAATAGAAATACAGGCAGAAACATGAGACTAAATTATACCCTTAAAAAAAAGGCAAGATATAACAAAAGCAAGGTTCTTGAATGTTTGGATGCCAGAAAGAGAGGTGACAAGGGGAATGTTACTGTCACACATTTGTCTCTAGTAGATTTTTTAAATTCATACTACCAGCTCCAGGGAACAGGTCATGTCTGTCTGTGCCAATCATGTGGATTCAAGCTGTCTGATACAAAACAGGTCAATGCACCAAGTCTTCAACTAGAACATGGGAACAGGTAAAAGGAGAATTTAAGACTTATCACTGTTTCCTGAGAAGTGGAGAGGCAAAGTGCTGAAGCACTATGGGGACAAGGTGAGTCTTTCTGCCCACTCCCAGAGGGACATGCCACATGCCACAGTTACCCAAGCATAGTTACAATGCATCTGGCACTGCACTTGATTAATCACGCATGACAAATGATATATATGATAACTATCTGATATATGGGAATGACATAATGAGTTAATCTATGGAACAGACAGTTTGGTCTATTCACATCTAAAATCAATATGAGTCAAAGGTGCAGTTCAAGTCACTTTTCTCTAGGCAAGCATTACAGATGTGAATGGACAGATAACAGGTGCCAAACACTACCCATGGAGTCTTTTGTTACATTTTTAGCTCTCTGACAAAGTGGCACAGAGGAGGATGATTCTTGGCCAGAAAAATTAATCCAGATCTTTTCTTGGGCTCTCTCTGAGGCACTAAGGGCATACTGTCCTTAACATCCAATTCTAGATCTTTCTCTAAAGCAAGGCAGATTACTTCATTCATAGAAGCATAAAATGGTTGGGGTTGGAAGTGATCATCAAGCCTAACCCTCATGCCAAAGCAGGATCACCTAGGGCAGGTCACACGGGAACACATCCAGGCAGGTTTTGAAAGTCTCCAGAAGAGGAGACTTGACAATCTCTCTGGGCAGCCTGATCCAGTGCTCTGTCTGTCACCCTCACAGTAAATAAGTTTTTCACATGTTGAGGTGGAACTTACCCTGTTCCAGTTTCTGTCCATTGTCCCTTGTCCTACCATAGAGCACCAGTGAAAAGGGACTGGTCTCTTATTCTTATCACCTGCCCTTCAGATATTTGTAAACATTAATAAGATCTCCTCTCAGTCTTTTCTTCTCCAGACTAAACAGCCCCAGGTCTCTCAGCCTTTCCTCATATGACAGATGTTCCGGTCCCTTAATCATCCTCATAGCCATCTCCTACCATCATCCTTTCCACCATCTCCTCAACCAGCAAACATAATTTCCCCTCTCCCTCACATGAGCTATCTGGAGACAACCTGGAGCAGCCAACAGGTTTTAAGGAAATTCAGTCCCTAAAGCAAGCAGACACTTCATTTTTACAAGTGAGAGCCCTATGACATCCTGTTTTGAAGTTAAGTAAGTAAACAGATAAAACTCCTCTCTCTAAGATAATTCACTACACAACAGACAAAGAAGCCCCAGTTCTGATCCATTTGCCCTACCAAGTAGAATGCTTTTAAACCTGAATTAGCTCCTGTATGACAATTTGCTACAGTGGATTGCCATTACAAAAAGAGTAAGTGCCTTGAACAGAACAAGTCCCAGCCAGTGACGGTTTCTAATAAATGCCATTTATTGTTTCCTTAAGAGTATTTCTTGGAAAATACTTTGCAGGCTTTTCCTCTAAGAAAAGTAAGTTAGTAATGTTTGCCAGATCATAAAATTGATTTGACCTTCAGCAAATAATCTGACATGACGGTGTGTTGCTGAGCCTTTTAAATTGCACCAGGTTGTTCATACAGCAGGGCTGTCTCCTAGTTATTCTGCATGACCTCTTTGTAGAACTGACTGAAAGGTTTCCAAGGGTTTCATAAAAATAACTTTGAGCAATTGATTAAAAAAATTATAATGGTTTGAAATTCCAATAGAATAGGTAATGGCAAATGTCAATGAGTGCAGGGAGGAAACCCAGTCTTTTGACCAGTTCTATATCTAATGCTGTAAGTCTTGCAAACTATGCACTGCCTCCTCCCCAGTGTGGATGGCTGCTATACAGCTCAGTGCCTTCAGGTTTTTAATTGGAATTAGTTCTAAGTGGCAATGTTTCATCTGTGCTTGCTATGTCTTCAGAGAAACATCACGATGTAATATAAAAATGAGCTTTACAAGTCAACATAGTTCAAACTCTGTGAATTTTCCAGGCATGTATGGGCTAATGAGGAAGCCATCAGTCCTGATATGGGAAGAAGAGGGATCAGACACATATAGGTTACCTGGGAGAAAAAAGTCTTATAAACAAAAAAAGGTTTTCAGCACTCCAGGTAGGAACCCCTCACAGCAGACAAGTACAACTGAATAGAAATAATTTATTGGGCAATGTTTAGAGAATGGTGAAAAAGTCTTTTAAATGTTTAATCCAAGGAAGTTTTTTCCTTAAGATGTTTTTCAAAACTTCAAAACCAAAGTCATTGTTCATGGCCACTCACCATGTCTGCCTGACAGCTTTAAACATATTCAAAGGTGTTGGCTAATAATCTGGAAAGCTCTTGCTCTCCCAAGCTGGGCTTGTCATTTAGACTGCCTGGGTAGTACTGAGCCAACATGTGCAAAATCAGCTCTACGAAGCTCCCACTGCCCGGCAACTACCTTAGGTCCCCCTTTGCTGGCACGGGAAAAGCAAAACTGCACAGTTCCCCATAGCAAAATACAGTTCAGTAGCTAGAAGTACTAAGCCTTTTCTATATAGCTGCAATTCTCCTTCTGGTTAGTTCTTCAGACAGAAGCTCTGGCTGCCTTAGCATTTGCTGATAGAGGTTTGTTGCTATGTTCATTTATAGTTACTTATTTGCATTTGCTTGCCTTACAAACAGTATTATTTAGTTGCACACTAAGTCTCCTCTGCAACACTTGTCACTGTTTGACAGTGCTCCTCAGGCTTGTTGAGAGCCTTGATGCAGAAAGAAGACTCTGGCCACAGGGAGGCAATGACTCCGGCTGCAGAGTCCCAGGGCACTTTCTTAGCAGAGAGAATAATGACAAAACCAGCTATAACAACAGGCAGCTAAGCTCTCCTTCACGAAAGAGCAGGAATAGTGGGCATCTTCTCCTCTTCCAGGTGATATGTATTAAATATGGAGTATATTACAGTAGCAGGGTGGGTAAGTAACCAAGAAACCTGTCACCTAACTCCCTGAATCACAAGCTCTCCACAAGCCCCTGCTCCAACTTACAGCCATCCAGCATTAGGGTAACTCAGCATTCCTGGTCAACCTGCTAACCACCTGCTGCTGGCTACTCTTTCTTGGTTCTCATCTGAGAGACAGAGTGCTTATTTGCACAGTGTGGAGAGAACTCTGCTCAGCATATGAGTGGTCTCCTGCCCCATGCAAGCCCTCCTCTGGCTGTCCCAGAGAAGGGTGCTTAGGGTAGGAGTGAGATGAGGGAGCTGTACCTCTGCATTGCTTGGATTTGCAGGTTTTGGTTTTTGATAGTTTTATGTTCTCTTTTGCTACTGAATTACTGGTTGAAATAGTATTACTTTTCTTTTTTGCAGCCCTCTGTGCTGCAGTTCTCTTTTGCCCAGTGAACTGTGTTTTGACTTTCCTGAAGAGAAGCCTGCTTCAATGTGTGCCTCTGCTGAAGTCCAGAAACTGAGGTGAGCTTAGCTACACACACCAGACGGAGCTAACCAGCATCTCCTACAATGGCAGCTCTTACCTCTACTGTGATAATTAAGGATGACCCAGCCAGTAGGAAGAGGTCCAGCACTCTTGCCATCTGAAGGACATTGCCTTTACACACCAACCTAGCCCTTAACTGGTCAATGCTGTCCTATACTGTCCTAAAGAGCTGTAGAACCACAACTGTCAACACTAGTACATGTTCATGTATATAGAAATGTGCATTAAATAACTAACAAATACTGACACTAAACTTTTTGCAGGACCTGTCACTGGCTTCAGTGGTGGGTGTTTATCCAGAGCTCAGTTCTGCCCTACAAGCACTGCCACCACAATCACTTGGAGAGCAAAAGGGTGGAATCTCCCAGAAAGAGGGCACAGACAAGCTTTAGACCCTGGTGCTAGGCTAGCAAGTCTGATCTCTTCAGTCAGTAGATTTAGATCAGTAGCAAAAGCAAGACCAGCCAGCTCACCAAGGCAGAACTTTAGCTGCTCTACAGCATTTTGCTGGAATTTAAGAGGTACAGAAGTTGCTTTTAAAGGGCAAAACCAAAGATATCCAGTAGGTTGTTCACTGATGGATTATTTCTCCCCAGTTCCTTTATTCTCACTACTGCAGGCTGTGATGGCACTTGAATAACATTTACTCCAGCAGATGGCTGGGAGGACAATTGCAATAACATATTCCCCAACATGCTTGAGACAAAGCACCCAGAACCTGCTGCAATTTGTTAATCCAGGCTTTAGGACAAAGTGGAGAGGAGGTGGAAAAAATCCACACATCTCCCCCTCAAAAAAAACTCCCAAAAAACCCAAACCCCAAACCCAAACCAATTAAAACAGTAAATGAGATGGATCTCCAGGTTTTGCCACTTATTTTACCTGTGGCAAATAAAAACTCCTACCATTTTACCTTTTTGCTAGTGAAAAATATGGCAGTACGAATGGAGTCAGCTGAAACGATTGACCAGCACTGGAGAGCTAAAACTCTCGCATGTCTTTCAGCTGGAAAGGAAACCCAGAGAGCCCTACATGATAATCTTGTCATGCCATATTGAAAAGGTGCAAGGGGAACCAGCATAGCTGGGCTCAGAAGTGACAGATTCTTGGCAGGGGAGGATTAGGAGTGGTGACTTCAATCAGAAGACAATGAAAAACAGCAGATAAGGACAGAAGGGTTCTCCTGAACCATGAGACAGGTCTCCAAATCTGTGAGGAAGAGAACACTGAGATACTGAAATGTTGGGTTGTACAGTACAGTACTGGGAAATGCTGTACAGTACAGAGGGGGGAAAAATGTGAAGTAAAGGAAAACAAAGGAAGAAGGAAAACAAAGGAAAACTCCGCTTTTCACTATCTAAAGCCACAACTCAACTGTTGGACTGATGATAAGAGATGTCACCCACCCAGGGAACTGGATCCAGAGAGATAAGAGAAAGCTTACAAAACAGCTTCTGTAAGACATTAAACCTGCTCAAAATCAAGTCAGACTGAAACCAAACATTTTAATTCCAGAACATCAAAGCACTGGGAGAGAATGTGCTAAATTCCTGAATTAAAAGCTCTGAGTTTTAATCTTTATATTTGGCAAGTTACTACTCACATGAATAATGCCAAAGCCATACATTTTTCAGAATATCCTAGAAAAGGGTTTCTTCAGACAGAAGCCCAGTTTGACCCAGAGTTGTAAGCCCTCTCTGTGTGTAATCCCATTCAGTGCACACAACCTTGTCCAATTTCAGCTGATAACCATTATTTTCTTCTCCAGACTATTGCAAGGGATGTATGTGGGCTGCTATGTAGTTATTGCTTTTCCTACAAAGTGACCTTTACTCAGAAGATGACACCTACTTGTGTACACAGCAGTATTCATGGTCTGAAATTAGAGAGATTTTGTGAGCAAAATTTGTGCAGACTTCAGTGGAAGTTTCGCTCACCTGAGGACTTGGGGATGGCCTACATTTGTTTATAAAGCTTTTCGGTCCATTGGGATACAGAAAACTACTGGTACAAGCATAAAATTATGACTGCAAGGCAGTACCATCATGAGATAAATTATAATATAATTGCATTTAAAAGTGTGTTTAACACAAATTAGTTATATCAAACTAACACTCAAGTTATAGACTGCTGAAGTTGACTAAAGGATCTGAGCACCTGGTTGTTTTTAAGTGGGAACAAGAGATTTGCATTCCTTAAATAATCGTGAATGTTTCAACACTAATGTATAATTTAAAAAAATATATAAAGAATTAAAGTTACTTTCTCTTAAAACCTACAAACCTAGCCAAAAGATTTTGCCAACATCTTTTGGGGGACATGCTCCTAACCATTAAAATTGTATCATTTGCAGAAATCCCTGCAAATATTCTAAGTTGTGATGAAAATCTTCAGGTAAATACAATTCCATATGTTTTGCAATAGGTAATTTTGATCCGCTTAATAAAAAATGTAGTTGGGCTGTAATTCAACTTAACAAAAACAAACTTTAGCACCAAACCCTCTGTTCTACAACTCAGAACAGAAACAATTTATCACCCAAGACCTATTATTTCTTCCCAACTGCAATACTTTAATTTTTAAGCACAGAATTTGACTTAAGATATCAGTTTTGCCT
Source organism: Eubucco bourcierii (assembly GCA_013396675.1). NCBI lineage: Eukaryota > Metazoa > Chordata > Aves > Piciformes > Ramphastidae > Eubucco > Eubucco bourcierii. The sequence continues at coordinate 20,458 of VWZE01023276.1, forward strand.
GGGCAATGTAATGAAATAAGTTCCTGACAGAACCGAAATGTTAGTGGTGATGAAGAAACAGGGGGTTTACATGAATACATCCTTTCACTGTTTGAAAATGTGTTAATAACAAACATACAAGCCAGTACTGTTCCTTCCTGGATGCCCTCATGCCTATCAAAAGGTAATAAGACAGCATTGCCCTGGGTTAAACACTCTTCAGCACTGTCATTCTCTTACTAGCAGACTCTCCAATTTGGTGGGGGGGGGACACACACATGACTTTTCTCCAGTCCTTCCTCTCATGAGCAGAGGTTAGCCATACACACAGCTCCACTGAAGCCAGAACCCAGCATGCAGGTACCATTAATAGAATCATGGAATTGTTTTGTTTGGAAAAGGCCTTTAAGATCATCGAGTCCAAATATTATCTAACTCTACCAAGTCTGGTGCTAAACCGTGTCCCTTAGAACCACATATCTGCATCTTTTAACACTTCCAGGGAAGCGGATGCAACTACTTCCCTAGGGAGCCTGTTCCAGTGTTTGAGAACCCCTTCGGTGAAAAACTTTCTTCCAATATCCAACCTAAACCTCTCCTGGCACTACTGAAGGCTGTTTCTTCTCATCCTATTACTTGTTACTAGGGAAAAGAGACCAACACCCACCTTGGTCCAACCTCGTTTCAGAGTTGTAGAAAGTGAGATGGTCTCCCCTCAGCCTCCTTTTCTCAAGGCTGAACAACCCCAGTTCCCTCAACTGCTCTTCATAAGACCTGTTCTCCAGACCCTTCACCAGCTTCATTGCCCTTCTCTGAGCCCACTCCAGCATCTCAATGTCTTTCTTGTAGTGAGAGCCTCAAAACTGAAGGTGTGGCCTCACCAGTGCTGAGTACAGAGGGACAATCACTTCCCTAGTTCTGTCGGCTGCACTATTCCTGATACAGGCTGTAATAGTTTTGTGCAAGGGCTACTCTGCCTGCTCTCTCAACACAAAAGTGAAGGGAAAAGCAAGACATAAAACTCAGGGTTGAGATAACATACACGTTTAATATAACAGAAGATATCATAATCACAATGCATAATTACCTTAACTGATAATCTAATAATACAATACATGATTACTATAGCTCAGCCTATTTACAGAAGAAGCACAATGAAGTACAGGAAAAAAACCAGCATAAAGCAGAAACCCAAAGCTAGTGCTACCCCACTCCCACACGCCTCGCTGCTATGCCGGCAGAAAAGAACCAACACGCAAGAATCACCTAACACCCAGAAGCAGCAACCAGAACAGGAAGCCTCCCATGTTCCAATCTGAACTTCAAGCCCTGTAATACTTTGCTTCAGTCAGCACTTTTATTTTTGAAGCTGGCATGACTGCACCATGGTATGAATAACAGCAGCAGATTCAACTCAGCCTATGACACAGGCCAGGATGAAGTTGGCCTTTTTTGACTACCTAGGCACACTGCCTTCTCCAGGTCCCTCTGTAGAGCCTCCCTCACAACTTCATGTTATCTGCAAACATACAAAGAGTGCTGTCAATTCCCTTGTCCAGATCACTGACAAACATTAAAGAGAACTGGCCTAAATACTGTGGCCTCGGGAACACCATTTGTGGCCAGCTGCCAAATGGATTTAACTCCATTCACCACCACTCTTTGGGCCTGGCCAGCCGCCCAGTTCTCAACCCAGCAAAGCACCCACCCAGTTCACCTCCACAGTGTACACTGAGAATGGTTTCAGACAGTCAGGGCTCCTGAGGTGAGAAATTTCCCTGTATCTTTTTATTACACTCTAGGAAAAACATTGAGATGAGTGGCAAGAAGGAGCAGAGGGGAGAAAAGCAATATAATGATTAGTGCAATGGGATTTGCTATTGTTAATAGCTTAATCAATATAAACATTTACTGAATCCTCTTATGTGTTTGCCACGATCAAGTCACTTTATATTTAGCTTAACACTCATAAACCAAAGTTGGCATTGTTTGCATCTCTACTAGCCACCTACTTCTGCAATAAAGACACCAGGGCTGGGATTTCACATGCCTGAAAATCCAGCCATGCACAAGTGACCTCCCTCAGCCCCATGCTGTGGTGTGTGTCCACCACACACATGATGCAGACATGATGCACTTGCACTTGCTCTATATGATCAAATTAACTGCATAGGTGCTGTGTTTCAAGGCACCACTTGCATCAGACTCACGAATGATGTCACATGTACTTCTCACCAGCACTGATGATGGCCCAACACTTCTAAAGCTTTGCAGATCACATCCAGTTCAATCCTCCACTTCTCACACAGTCTCTTCCCTTGAAGGAATGACTTATTAACAGCCCCTGAGAGTCCATAAATTAGATATCGAAGATACATAAAAGATAAAAACCAATATATATAGAGAGGGACAAGGCACAACTGGTGGCAGGGTAGGACAGTACCAGTCTCTCAGAGGTCACCATATTGAGTTTGGTGGTGTCACAGTGACTTTTCTGGGTTTTGCACTAGAGCAGCTGTATTTGCTATTTCATATCATCACATTTGTGATACATTATTGGTATCACACTACAGGACACAGCATGTGTTCTAACGAGACACTGACTTTTCTTAAAATCCTTGTTCTTTAGCTTGATCTTAGAGGGATAGAAAGATGGCCTTGTTTTCCTTTCATCATTATAAACGGTCCTAAAAGCATCTAAAAACATCTTACTGCTCTTTCATTGTAAGCCTAATTGAAAAAGCCCATAACTAGCTTTGAAATAAACTGGATCCCTGAACTGAGATTTTCAGGGGTGGGGGTGGGGAGTAAAAATCTACTAAAGGCAGATTTCCCTGCAGAACAGTCTTCCCCATTGCAGAGCCTGAAAGGAGTGGGGCAACATTCCCCTGCCCCAAAAAGCTTGTCCCCACAATCTTACAACAGGGCAAGTTGTGCCATTTATAGATACTAGCCTGTGAGCCTGCATCTCTGTAACAGCCAGTGCCACAGGCAGTATCTGCCCAAGGAGCCCAGATACCCTGCTCCAGAGTGCAGGAACTCTGAAGTGCATAGTCGTAACATTAGTTTGCTGTAATGTGTCTAATTTATTTTGGCATTTCCTAGGGACAAAAAAGCTCAAACCACAAAAAACAGCTACAGGCAATGAATGTTGTTGTATCAGCTCAGGGAAGCACTGAAAAATACAGCTGCAAGAAGCATGTCCTTTGGGTGGGGGAGACTTTTGGGCTTTTTTTTGTTTGTTTGTTTTGTTTTGGGGTTTTTTTTGTTTTGTTTTTTGTTTGTTTGTTTGTTTGTTTGTTGGTATTGGAAACAACCTCAAACTTTCCACTACGCCACTTGGATGCACTTTGCACTCCATGGTATCACAGGTAAACTCCTGTCCAGGGCAAAGCCTGAAATGCTCTTTCCCATTGGAACTTCAGGATTGTCACCACACAAACATGTCTGCACAGGTGCGAGTAGTGATAACTGAACAACACAGAAAAAAGTTACATGCTTGTAAATGGAATGTAATAAGCACAATCCTATCCTGCCCAGGGCTGCACTAGAGCAATAAACTTTAACCACCAATCAAAACCTTAACTACCCACTGCTATGGCTGAATCTTTGCATTAGGAGTAGAGGTCTCTGACTGCTTTGGTCTCTTTTCCAGCCAAAATCCTGTTCCTCCTGTAAAGACCACACAGTTAAACCAGTAAACAGGTAGGAGGCTTACAGAGTGTACCAGTGAAAAGAGAAACCTCCAGCATCCTGGGAACCATTTATGTGCCAGGCAAGCTTTGGATAACTCTGCCTGCTTATCATCTCCTAGTATTTAACATCTCTATCAAGGCTTACATATAGGGCCCTTTTCAAGAGTTTGGCTCAGTTTAGATTTAGGAAACAGGTTGAGCCCATCAATTAGTTCTCCTAATGAGGAGAATTCAAGAGAAGTGCTCTCTCAGGAACTTGTCAGTAAAGCAAGTCCAGAAGCTAAGCAAGAACTCAGTTACCCTTGTTCTTTCATAATTTGTACTCCTTTGTTTGAATGCAAAAAATACATTCTCTCAGTGAAAAGACTAGTAAATGTTCTGTGACAATAAAGGAATGAAGCAAGAAGTAACTGACTTAAAATGTCCTGGTAGATTTCAGTATCTCTTTTCTTAAAAATAAGCAAGTGACTAGATGCAGAGAATTCTTGGTTCCTGAAGGTAAGAGGACTGACGATTTCAAAGAGTACACAATCACCATCATTAACAGTATCACATATGAAGTGAAACATCATGTACTAGTTTCCTATTTGCACATTTAATGGAGCCATTATCTGCAGACAGCTGTAAGGAAGAAATTGTCTTTGAGTAAATATTGAAAGGGAGCTACAGGATCCAGAAATTAACTGCAGGAGACATGAGAGAAAGCAAAACATTAAGCAGACTCTGAAGAAGTGTAAGTGAAAGGAAAAAAAAACAAACAAAGCCCTCCAAATGCTAGGAACATTAATGGCTGAAACATTAAATGCTGAAAATACCTGTATGGTCAACTTGCCTGAAGTGTTCACGACTGTTGTTTGCTGTTTGGAGAACTGTAAGAAGCCTGCTCTGCATTATTTCCCTCTGAGCACATCAAGGGGATGAAATCAACAACTTTTAGCCAGGATTAGCAAGTGAGTTTCAAATTAGAGATTGTGATTTATTAGTTGCTTTCTGTACTCTCCTGCCCTGCTCCTCTCTTTGCTTTCACATGTAATGCTCCTCAGAGCCAAAGCAGAAAATCTCTGGATAGCTATAGCTATACTGCTGAGTGGGTAAGATTCCCTTTCCATCAATGACAGATTACTGGCACTGATTTAGTTAAATTAATCAGGATTTATACAGGTAGATCAGTGTAAATTAACCCTAGCAGAATCAGAAGTCTAGAAGGGATTTCCAGAGGTTTTTAGGCCATCCACCTCTGCAGCTGAGGACTTGCATAAGTCTTTCCTACAAGACAGAGGTCTAGCTTAATTTCAAAGTGTCAGACTCACCTCTCTCAGGGAATCTGCTCTAGTCCTTCATAGTCCTTTAGTATCAGATTATTTACTAAAAATAGTGCCCTGATTTTCCCTTGAAGGCATTTAGCCCACAGTTTCTTGTGTTAATTGCTAGGATGAGGAAGATGAAATCATTCTCCTTTTCTCTTGCAGGTGCTGATAATGTTTTGGAAGAGATTTAGCCTCCCTCTCTTCAGGATGAACCTCCCCTCCTCAATCTTTCCCAGCAGATTAAGTCTTCTAGACTTTTCATGAGTTTTACTGGTTTCCTTTTCATTCTCAACTGTTGTCTAGCTCAGTCTTGAAGAACACTGTTGAAAAGTAGATGCTGGGCTCTTGCTTGCTGGCTCAGAGCTGTCTGCAAGGATTGTGATACTTGTCTACTGGCAATACTCCTGCTTAGAATTAGATGTGCCTTTTCTGCAACAGCATGGTGTTGTTTATTCACTATCAATTTGTGAGCCATCAAAATCTTTCATCCTATGTAATAATCTACTCTAAGAACTTAAAGCAATACATAAACCTATATTCAGTAGAGGCACAATGCACTGTCCCAAATAAATCACAAGCTTGTTTGGGTTTTCTACCACCTTTAGCTTGCAGTGATCACACTCAACTCTAATCCTGCTCAGTGTACTCATGGCCTCTTCCAACACGGTGTCAGAAGCAAATTTAAATTGCATATCCTTTCTTCCATTAGCCAGATTGCACATGGAAAGGCAAGACATAAACACAGCCCAGGCCTCTCAGAACCTTCCTCAAAAGCACCCTTCTTTCAGTTTTCCAACCAGTTTTGTACCCAAGTATTTTCATCCATGCCATCCTTATAAAAGTACATGTCAAATAGCTTCAGAAGTTAAGCCAGGGTGTTTCCCTATTTTAGTAGGAACTTAGATTAGTTTGAATGTTCTGCATCTCAAAAAAACCCAAAACACCAAAAAAACCAACCAACCAACCAAAAAAACCCAACCCCACACAAAACAACACAAAACAAACAAACAAACAAACAAACAAAAACCCACACAAAAAAAACCCAAACCGTTGCCACTCATTCCCTCGTTTCCTTCTAGGTGCTCAGAGATTGTTTGGTTATTTGTTCCAGTGTTTTTCCAGGCACTGAAGCTGAAATGACAGGTCTATAACCTGCTTGTTAGCATCACATTTGTACCCATGAGTTCAAACCTGCACACAGTACTGCTGGGCTCTGCTCCAACAGACCACTTTAGCACATATTTAATTACAAGAGTGAGAGACATCTGTGGCTGTAGAGGGGATGAATCAGATGCTTAATGGTACACGTGTGCTCCGATGTTTTTACTAGTTCCTAATTCCTAAGAACGGATACATTAAAAACCAAACAAAACCAACCCAACCAACCACAAAAAACCCCAAACAACAAAAAAGCCAAACCAAGACCCAACACAGCAAACCCAAGCAAAACAAAGATGTATTTTTATACAGTCCTTATGACGTTAAGGATGCAAATGCCAACAAATACAAAACATCAGCCTCCATAGATGAATGGAAATTACGAATCATTCTCTGTTGCCCTGGGATCATCTCTGTCTATGGTGACTTCTTTTGTGATTGTGTTGCGTTGTTATCTAGTTTTGTTAGTTCTTAAAAAAAATCTCCCTTATCTTAATACCTGTAACATTTTGCCTCCACCAAGTTTGTCAGGCTCATTAGTCCTTTCCTCTAGAGAGTTAATGAAATTATTTGATGTCACTGTCACAAACTACTATTGATGCCTCTTGTAGCAACTCTCCGCGCACTTCAAGTGCATTTTTTTTGCTTCTGAAAAATAGAACACCAATAGCTCTACAGAGCAAGACTAATCTCTCTCCTAGGTCAACTCTGCCTAGATGAGTTCAACCCAACAAAGCTATTAAACCTTACACTTCGTCTCCCAACTTCAGCACTACCTGTAGCAATATTCCAGAAAAAAACAGCACATTGAAAAACACCTAACATATGACTGGGTCAGCACACAGTGATGGAGCTTAACATGAGTCCTTTGTTTCTTCATCCTCCAGATTCAGGGAGCCTTTGATGATCACTATGTCAGGCATTTTAACTTTGACACAGCCCTGGATCTGACTCCCTCTGCTGTATCAAAAGAATCATTTACACCTGTTGAACTGCCTGTGGGTTTGATTCTCCACACTGAGGGTCACTCAGCTCTGCTCCATGGGACTGCTAGTTCAGTGGCTAATTGCCATCTGAACAGTCACCTGGAGAAATCATGTGCTGAGGCCCAGCCCCTAGCTCCCCTCTATGATTTGCTCTGCTCACGTTCCCCTATTTCTTGTTTGCTTCTGAGCCCAGGATGGATTATATCACAGTATCACAGTATCACCAAGGTTGGAAGAGACCTCAAAGATCATCAAGTCCAACCTGTTACCACAGACCTCAAGACTAGATCATGGCACCAAGTGCCACGTCCAAACGTACCTTGAACACCTCCAGGGATGGTGACTCCACCACCTCCCTGGGCAGCCCATTCCAGTAGCCAATGACTCTCTCAGTAAAGAACTGACTCAGATCAGTCTAGACCATCAATGAAGATGTTAAAGAGGATGGGGCCCAGCACTGATCCCTGGGGGACACTGCTAGTGCCTGGTCTCCAGCTGGATGTGGCACCATTCACCACCACTATCTGGGCTCAGCCCTCCAGCCAGTTCCTAACCCAGTGCAGAGTGTAGCCATCCAAGCCACGAGGTGACAGCTTAGCCAGCAGTTTGCTGTGGGGGACAGTGTCAAAGGCCCTGCTGAAGTCCAGGTTGACCACATCCACAGGCCTCCCCACATCCACCAGGCAGGTCACCTGATCATAGAAGGAGATCAGGTTGGAGAGGCAGGATCTGCCCTTCCTAAATCCATGTTGGCTGGACCTGAGCCCTTGGCCATCCCTCAGGTGTGCAGTTACTGCCTTCAAGATAATCTGCTCCATCATTTTCCCTGACACTGAGGTCAGGCTGACAGGCCTGTAGTTCCCAGGTTCCTCCATCCAACCCTTCTTGTGGATGGGGATCACACTGGCCAGTTTCCAGTCATCTGGGAGTGGTGGAAAATGATGGAGAATGGCTTGGCCATTCCTCCATTCTCTCCACAAAAACCATCTCCTCAGACCGGCAGAGAGATCTCAAAACACATTGCTAATCCCAGACTAAATTTATCTTCTGCATGCAGAATTGGGGAGGAATTCCAGCTACCAGAGCTCTCTTGCAAGCTAATTATTCTTCAAAGATGTTTTAGCCAGTCCCTGGGAGCATTGAACTATTGGTTTTCTACTCTGTGTAATTTTCCTGCAAAATGTAATCATTCTCTTCCTGTCTTGCACTGTCACTTGTCTCTCAGAACAACCTGAGAACAATAAAAGAATGGAATAGAGGGCACCAAGAAGGGCACTGTCTAAAAGAATTAAAAAATCTTAGAACAAACAGAGCTTGTAAAAGCAAACCAAATAAATGTATGTAGGCCTTGTTTAATATTCATCAACCAGCATACTGTGTATCTGAAACCCAAATGTAACTGTTGTGAAAATCCAGGTTTGCAGGAAATCAACTGGAATGAGTATTCTACAGACTCTGGTATTTCAGAGTGTCTCTTTTCTGGATTTCTAGCATAAAGGTACCACAGAGAGAATATGAATGAATAGATAGGTTGCTTACAAATGGCTCCATTTGTATATAAATTCACCTTCTAAGAAAAAAATAAGGAAAGAAAGAAAGAAAATGAGCTGGCAGTAAGAGATGCCAAGGAACTCCTAGTATAAATCTTATTGCTAACACATGATTTTATGGAACAAAATAAAATGGGAATCGAGACCAGCAAATCTAAAAACCCTATTGTGCAATATTAAGTTGATTTTTTTTCTTTAGTTCCCTGCACAACAAAGCTCTTGATGCATGATTAACTTTATGAACATAAACAATGTCTTTTGATTTCAAAATTTAGCACCTTTGAATTTACCTACATTCTGAATTCTGAGTATTTAAGCAGATGCTGACTTCTGTGCTGGTGCTTCCTCTGCATTTGCCTAAGGATACCATTGAATAATTCCTTGATTCTGCCTACTGAATTTTCCTGGTGAGGGACAGACAGGCTCTAGAGGGGCCAGAACCACTTTTCCTATAATCAGACAACACATCAAGGGAGACAAGGGCTTGATAGGAGAGAACAGGGAGAGCAGGTTGGGCATAGAACAGTACAGCTTTGCCCACATCCTCACTGACAAAATTCTGATGTAACTTAAAGCCGCTCCCTGAGTGGCTTTAATCAGGACAGGGCTGTGCAAAGAATCTCCATCTGGGTCTCTGTTGACTTCTGCCAATCTCTGCAATTCCCTTGTAGTATGGGCATAACAGGATAAAGACCTAATTTTTGACATGTCTAGAATTAAAACCCTGTAGGGCTAGGCACAAATGTTGGTTCTGAGGCTGTACTGCCCAAACTTGAGCCTGGTTTAATCAGGTTTTGCTACTCTCTTTCCTTTAGACGTCAAATGGCAGTTCAGAAGGGGAAATGCAATGCTTTGGAAAGTAGAACAGACAATTAGATTTCATTGTAGGGATTTTTTTTCTCCTTCATAAGTATTTAGGTCCTTCCTATTTCCCTTAGGAGAATAATTTCTTAAAAGAAGCTATTTAATAAAGGAAAATAAATAGCTGAGCACATTTAGGTAAACTGTGTTGTGCTGTTGATGCCAGGCAGAGAAGCTGGTGCTCAGAAGGCAGCTTCTTTTGTATGTCAACACTTAGATATGCATCCTGGCGCTCATTATTTAACAGCCTCCATAGAGCTTTCAGAAACATATTCTTTACCGACCCAGGTAACAACACAGCTTCAAAATGTTCCCATTGCTAACTGAGCAATAACTTCGATTCTCACTGATCAGAAATGTGGTTTTGTGGACATCCACCCCTGTGCACTGTCAGACCAATGTCAGTGGGCTCTGCTAGAAAGGAAGCTGTTTTCAGAGGCAGTAACATCATCACAGAGCTGAGCTGCTCTATGGCATGTTGAGTCAAACTTCTGTTCCCTGTTTGTCTGGCACCCTTGGAAATCTACCAAAAATAATAATAAAAACCAAAACAAAAACTAAACAGAAAAACAACCAACCAACCAAAACAACCACAAAAACAACCCACAAAACCAAAATACCACAGGAAGGGACTGTCCAAAATCAACATGCAAAGTTTATCAATGAAATCTTAAATCCAAACTTCCAAATCCATATGCTTAAAGTTATGCTCTGAGTCCACTGTGAGGAGCATTAAAAATGACCCAGTTTAGAGTGAATCTGAGCAGCAAAAGCCCCATCAGTAGGCCTTCAAAATTCAGTGTGTGGTTCCAAAGCATCTTCCTTTCATTTGGGAGCCCATTCATAGACTGGACATTTACATGATGGCAAGAGCAAAGTAGATAAACCTAAACAAAAGTCAGCCTTTAGGATTTAAAATATAACTATTTTCACTTTCCCAGCACAAACAAGTGCACGTTCTTCTATACCTTTGGGCATCTACATGCCAAGAGATGAGGGCAAGATGCACAGATGCTGCAGGCCAAAGGAGTAGGTAAGTTGGGAAGAATCCAAGCTTCATCCAGGAGCAGAATGACATTTTGGTACATTATACTTGGGAGGGTGCCAGTCCAAAGGATTTCCCACACATGGCCCAAGCTGGAAAAATGAGCTCCTGTATTTCTGTAATAAGGCAGTTAAAATTTCTTACCAGTGATGCAACAGTTAGAGGCAGCAAAGATCCTGAGTCAGAGAACCTGCTCAGCTGAGGGCTATGGGTAAACACACAGCTTTGGAAAAATGTGGAAAAATTGATTAATTATTTCTGCATAATATAAAAGTGAGGTTTGGGAACAGGTTTTGAATCATTCTCTGTGAGGCACAGATTCCAAAGTGTGCACTTAGCAGCAAGTATCAGTGTCTTTGTTTCTTCTATTAAAAGCTCCTTCAATGACTCCAATACCACTTCTCTCAGGCTCCTCCAACTCTACCACAGAGTTGACTTTTGACTCCTGTTTTTAAAAGTACAAACTCTCCTGTATTTCCATCATCTGAGCTTTTCATCTGGTGTTTTTGAGCAGAAGGTATTTAGCTTGTCCTGTACAAGTGGCAACTGAAACTTATAAGTAAGGAAGCCAGACTTCACTGTCACATTTGATCTTTTCTTTGTTCTGTGCCCTTAGGCCACCCTAGCTGGCATAGTGCTAAGGAGAGGCAAGTGACACTCAACACTTACAGCTATTTCTAGTAGGAATCAGCACCTAGACTCCTCCATTTCAGATCAACTTGCAAATTATGTACTACATTATGGTTTGTCCTTGAACAAACAAGCACAAGGGAAATAGGATCTTAAACCTTAAACAACCACCCCTCTGATTTATGCCCTTAGCTACTGAGGCATGAAAGTAAAATTAGCCACACCTTCACCTGCATCAGCATTTAGGACAGTCTTTTGCAGGCTGACAGACTTGGGTACTTATCCAGCAGACTGATGGCTATGGCAGGTGATCACCTCAATGCACAACTTACCCTTGCTGTGAATGTTTTTTTAGTCTAGAAAGATGTAGATGTGGGGTTATTCAGTTGATAGCCCCACTAGATCTTTGTCCAGAACATACGCTGTTCTGAAGTCTGTAAACTGATGGCACCAAGCAGCACAGAACAGAGATACAGCTTTTTGCTAAGTCAGAGAAAGAGCAGCACCCTCCTGTGCTCATGTATATTTATTGCACTGCAAGCTCGGAGCATTTTTGCCTCTAATCAGCACATAGCATTTTTTTGCTGTCTTCTAGGTTTCTTTCCCTGCACTCCTCCTCTAAGCTGTGTTTTCAGGGATGCAACTTCCTGCTATTCCTCTAAAACATCATCTTAGCTTGTTTGGTTTCTCTGTTGCATTTCCATGCTTGTCGGCGTGTCTCACTTTCTTCCCATGAAGCTGCCCTGCGAGAGCTGGCACATCTGCACAGCATTATCTGAAGGCGTAAACTCTGTGCAGGGTATGCTGGCCAGGGCTGCAGAGCAAAGGACACTTTGGCCTGCAGAGAAGGTGGCACACGTACAGAGCAATTCTCTTTTCCTGCAGGTATAAAGAGCGCCCGGTTTTCTGCTGCACAGCCTGCCACCTGGTGGGCATCGCCTGGCACATTACTCGCTGGATAAGGAATTGGCTGGATGGTCGAACCCAGAGAGTGGCGATCAACGGCACAATGTCCACCTGGAGACCAGTGACAAGTGGTGTCCCTCAGGGGTCAGTGCTGGGACCAGTGCTGTTTAACATCTTTGTCAGTGACATGGACAGAGGAATGGAGTGCACCCTCAGCAAGTTTGCAGATGACACCAAGCTGTGTGGCACAGTCGACTTGCTAGAGGGCAGGGATGCCATCCAGAGGGACCTGGACAGGCTGCAGAGGTGGGCCCAGGCCAACCTGATGAAATTCAATAAGGCCAAGTGTAAGGTCCTGCACCTGGGTAGGCACAATCCCAAGCACAAATACAGGCTGGGTGGTGAATGGCTGGAGAGCAGCCCTGAGGAAAGGGACCTTGGAGTCTGGGTTGATGAAAAGCTCAACATGAG
>VWZE01023282.1:1991-27403 GCA_013396675.1 Eubucco bourcierii
TCCCGGGCCCTGCACTGCCGTTAGGGCAGGCGGGAAAGGCTTGAGGAGGAGAACGAGTGTTAGGAAACGACCCCGTCTCTTTAAGTTGTCTGCAGTGGCTGCCTCTTGGCGTTCCTGAGGCTGGGTTAGCACGGGGAGCAGGCGGCGGTCGTGAAGGCGAGGAAGAGCCTGGGTGAGGGGTGGAGGAGGAAGCGTATTGGAGGTGGCTTCAGATGGGAGAAGGTCAGGATAAGGCTGCTGAGGAGGTCCGGAGATGGACATCTCCATCTAAGAACGAGGTTTGCAGCAACTCGCGGCAAAAATTTCGTTGCTCCAGCGTTGCGTTTCACACCAGGATGAACACTCCGGGCACGGCTGACAACTTTGCCTTCAGGCATTTGGTCCTGAACCTTCACCTAAAAGTTTGTTGGGTTTTTTTTTTTGTTTGTTTGTTTATTTGTTTTTTAATTTGATTTGTTTTATTTGTTTGTTAGTTTTTGATTGGTTGGTTGGTTGGTTGGGTTTTATTGCTAGAGTGTTTTAGCGATTTCCTGATTCTAGAGGCAGGCATCCCTGTTGCTACAGGAGAGGGAGATGCTAGGGCAAATTTAAAGTGTTGCTGCGTTGGAGAATCTCAAACCTAACTTTCTAATGGAAAGGTAAAGGAAGACAGGCAGCACTGAAATGAAATGTTAGAAGTGGGAGACAACTTGGGTGCTAAAATCTAATCAGTGATACTTCTTGCTCCCAATGGAGGAATGATTTTTAAAATAAGTGACTAGTGGAAGCATTGTTTATTTGTCTTAGCAAAATCACAGAATTCAAACCATTTTCTCATGCTGTATAGTTGCCGATGTTTGTCAGTACACTTGGAAAGTTCCTGAAGGGTGCAAGAAGATCACACTGTGGGACTAGATAAAACAAATCTAAAGAGCTAGTGCTGGAGCAGTTGAAGATCATGTTCTTTTAATTCTGCTTGCAAAAACTACCTCATCCTAACCACACGTACAACTGTTCTGGTCCTAGAGCAGAAACTGTATTTTCTCTTTCGACTTCTTTGGTTGTAGCTGATTTTTCTCTCAGATTCTTGCTGCTATAAAGCACATAGTATTTCATGAAGTATTGAAAAGCTTAGTAGTTTTGAGGCCAACTTTGCCAAACTGACCTATTGCCAAGTAGCAACTGCCCTCCTAAGTTATGGGGGCCTGCTAGATGGTGCTGTTCGATTTAAATACAGTCATCATAACTAACAGCTGAAGATGAGGACTCCTCATGTGTAGCTGTAATGATTTTATGCAAAGTACTGAATTGGTTAGTTTTTAAATCATGGGCTTGACAGATTGGTAACTAATTGGTAGCATCTACTTATGGGTAAACACATCTGGGAGTTTAGGAGCACTCTATCTCCACACACCCCCCCACCCCCCAACTGTCCTTTCTGCTAATGATTAAAAAAAAGATAAAGCCTAAAGACCTGGTTTATGATGTGAAATACCGTTATATGTAGTCTGCATCCCATGTATGTTTTGTATCGCATACTTTAAAATGTTTTCTTAGTAGATCAGGACAAATAATCACTGTTTTCATGCATGATATTTTTGGCATTGAAAAAACTGTGATTACATTATCTCTTTTTTGTGACATTAGTTTAGAACCATGCAATGTTTCTCTAAGGGCAATGCATGAGTTCTTGTTCTGCTCAAAAAACTTGCCATCAAATGAAACCTCTACAAAAATACAGCTCCAGCTTCTGCATGAGATTGTGTTAATTTGAAAACCAGGAAGAAAACACGTTTGATACGTTAATCACTTATTTAATCAAGAAGAACAGGATTATAATTATGTTTTAATTTGAAAGTTTTTAGAACAGAACATGTAACTTAACTCTGATGTGTCTCCTCATGGTTTTAAGTATCTAAAATTTGTAGGCGGTAACTGATCTCTGAAATAAATTTGTAATAATTAAGGAAATAAAAGCAAAAACCTCAAATATTACCTTGGGTTTGGATGGCCTAATTATATGGAACATGTATTTTTTTCCCATGAGGATGTGTGCTAGTCACAGGACTAGGGTGTGAAAAGAGTATTTATCAAGTGTGGAAAAGATGTGTATTGTTGAGATGCTGTTTGTAATCAAGGATGTGATATATTTTACAGACCAATCCAGTGCCAAATACATTTATAGTGTGGTATCTCACTATATGCTGCTTTTCATATTTATGTCCTTTGAGGTTATGTAATTTCTATTAAAGTGAACAAGTTTTGCAAGTCATTTGTAGTAGCCCTTGGCAAATTTTCCATTCCAAAGATGGCTTTTGTTTTATGGTCTTTCACTTTGTCCCTACTGCCTGACCTTTGGGGTAAATTATCAGTGTAGCTTCACACCACATGTGAAGTGTGAATATATGAGTTTGGGAAAAATAATACCTGATTTGATGTTAGAGAGGCATAGTACAGCACAAGTAGATAAACCACTAAAAATGAAGGAACACAGTACCTGTGAGGCATTAAGGAGATGAAGAGAGGGAAAATGCAAGTGTTATATGCCTTTTCCTTCTGCATTGAAACAGCTCTGACTTCAAATTTTGGGTTCAAACCATCCCTGTCACATACAGGATGGGAAAGTAGCTCCTCCACCACCCGTACTCTACTGGGGCTGAGTGAAATTAATCTCCACTGCAAAAGGAAAAAGTATATGATTTTTAATGTATCTCTCTTTCACCCCTCCCCCCCTTTATTCCTCAAAATGTAATTAATTCAGATTAGGTGCTCAGACCTGCTGGTATTTCATTGAATGGTGAAATGCTGTAAAATTTTAATCCCAGAGAAAGAAGGATCAGACTATACAAGTGGACTATACAACAGGACTTTTACAGGCATTTGCAAATCAAACTTTATCTAGCTCTAAGTAATGTTTTAAGTCAGAAAATATATGTAGAAAACTAGTTAAAATATATCACAAGAAATACTAACCTCTGAATGGATTATGTGTGTTGTGTTCAGTCACCTTGATCTTTCGGTGGTCTTCTAAAGTAGTCTTTCCCGAGATACTCATACTTTATTTAGGCTAAGCAGACATGCACTAACTGGGTGATTAAATACTGCGGTTTACTTTGATGTTAAAGGATGCATGATCAAAACATCAACATCGAAGCAAACATTAGTAGTGAGTTATTGATTGATTTTCAGTCCGGTGTGGGAGGGAGAGGACATAAAGAAAGTGAAAACATTGGATTGCTGCCACCATGGTATTCTTACTCCTTTTTTTTTTTGTTTGTTTGTTTTTTAAATGACCTGATTTGTGAATGTCTCCTAAGTTTGATCTTAGCCATTTGGTCACATGGAGGAAGGTGGACATTATTCCACTTTGCTACTACTTTGGAAAAGAAAGATGTCCCTTGTTTTTCATTTCTCCTTTAGTCTGTTCAAGGTGGTTATCTGTTCGATGTTTGGTTCCTTTATGAGCAATGCGAATGCCTGACTTGATAGATCCCTCTTCCCATGCAGGAAAAGCATGGTGAAATTTACACAATTTTGGCATGTTCTTATCATTGGGGCTCTCCTTAAATAGAAGAAAAACTCACAACACTTTCCTCGCTCGATTCTGCTGCTGTTAAGGGAAACTTGAGATTTCTGAGGGCTTTTGAGGTTTTGTGTATTTCTAGATACAGGGGGTTTGGGTTTTCTTGTTTTGTTGGGGTTTGCTTGTTTTTAATTTGGAAAGGCAAGGTGGCATGAATTTAGAGTTAGGTTACCTTTTTTTTTCCACTCTGACATTTGCAAGCTACATAAGAATAACATACAGATTAAAGTTAATCAACTTAATTGATAAGTTAACTGCTCATACCTGAGAAATGGTGAGCTAATGTTTCAAGTGGTGAAAGATGCATTGATCTCTTTATCTTTTTTTTAGTTTGGTTGGTTTGTTTGTTTGTGTTTTGTTTTGTTTCCTTTTGACAAAACTGGTAGTTTAATCCATCCTGTCTTACAAAATTCAGGTTTGATGGTTGTACAGTGATTTAATCCACCAGGCTTAACTTACAGAAGTTGTAGGTGTACTTCTCTTGGAGTCTGTGGACATAGCACTTTTCTACCATTTTAGAAGATTATACTTTTTAACAATAAAGAGCACAGGAGGGAAGATTCTGGAAGTTGTAATTATTTATCAGAATTTATTGTTGATCACAGTACTTCAGGTATTCTTTTACACTGCACAAGTATCTTGCTTGGGCTGCATATAAAGGCATTTCAGATAATGTATAGGCTGCAATTCAGACCACTAAGAATAACTGCTTTTGGGGTAGAGATATAAATACAGGTGGTGATAACTGGAATGTTATGTGTGGTGGACTGTGTAAACCTAACTTCAGTCTAGCAGTGCTTGGAGATACATAACCACCTTTTAAGTGTACTACTTACTGTTGCCAATACAGTTTAAGTACATACAAGTACTTAATTGGACCGGCAAGAACCAAGGTAAAAAACCTGTTTCAGTTTCTGTGTTTCTTCCTCTACACAACTGGTCTGCTTACAAAAGGTTTGATTCCTTTTTCCTCTGCTGTTTCTTGATGGTCGAACATTGAGATATCTTGATTCCAGCTTTTGTGGACTTTCTAGTGCTGAGCACACTTCTGCTATTGAAGAGCAAAGGGACTTTTGGAGCCGGCTTAGACCCGGTGGGTATAGCAGATGCACTCTTGACTGCAGTGAGCACAATTCAGGCTTGGCTAAGAGCTAATTAAATCTTGCTGGAGGAGACAGTAGTTAACAGAAACTGGTATGCATTAATAATGAATTTTACTTAATTTATACACATGCATGTAATAGTGTCACAAGTATTAAAGTAGCCAAACAAGATTTTTATAACTTTGACAAACTTTCACTGTTGGGGTGGAAAATTTATAATGGCATATATAAACATTGTGTTGATTTATTTCTCTCTGTTGAAATGTTTTGGAAAATTAAACAAACAAAAAAAAAACCCTAAACCATTTTTCAATCTGTAGAAAGTTCTCATTACTTTTACCATGGAAGACCAGTAGTACTGCTCTCCTTTGAAACATTTGAAATCTAGTTGAAAAAGGATGAGGGATTTTATTCCAGGGATGTGTGTCTTTTTTTCATTTACATGACAAAGCATCTGAATTTAGCCAGGATACAAGCCTTTTCAAAAAAAGATCAATTTGCATATGCTTAGGGCTTACTAACTGTAATCGCTGAATATTTCATCTTTGCTGGAAGCAGATACTGGAATCAGAGGAGTGGATTGGGGATAAAAAAATGGGACTGGGCTTGGGTGGGGAGGAGAGTGTAAATATGAGCAGTTGGAGCCTGCAGCCCTGAGATGCCAGGATAAAGAGATAACAGGGTCTGGCACTTGAGGGAGGATGGGGGAAGGTGGGTGGGAAATGGCCAGTCTGGAGAGACAAGACAAAGAATTGGTCCCTAAGAGTACTCTCATTGGAACTGGAGATCTGGGTGGGAGCTGGTGAAACTAGACATGGAAGCTAGACTCAGTGCAAAGCAGGGAGCAGAGCCAGGAGACAGGTGACAAAGTGGAAGGTTGTTGTTAAATTAGGAGGAACGTAGAATCACAGAATGTTAGTGTCTGGAACTGACCTTGAAAGATCGTCTAGTCCACCCCCCCTGCCAGAATACAACCACCTATAGGAGATTACACAGGAACGCATCCAAGTGGGTCTTGAATATTTCCAGAGAGGGAGACTCCACAACTCCCCTGACCAGCCTGTTCCAGTCTGTTTCAGTGTTTTGTGACCCTCTGAAAAGAATTTTTCCTCATGTTTGCATGGAACTTGCTATGCCTCAACTTCCACCCATTGCCCCTTGTCCTGTCACTGGGCATCACTGAGCAGAGCCTGACTTTATCTTCTTGACACTCATTCTTTACATATTTATAAACATTAATGTGGTTACCTCTCAATTTCCTCTTCTCCAAGCTAAAGTGCCCCAGCTTCCTCAGTCTCCCCTTGTTAAGAGAGATGTTCCATTCTCTTAATCATCTTTGTGGCTCTGTGCTGGACGTTTTCAAGCAGCTTCCTATCCTTCAATTGGGGGGCCCAGAACTGGACACTATCCCAGATGCAGCCTCACCAAGGCAGAGTAGAGGGGGAGGAGAACCTCTCTCGACCTGCTAACCACAGTCCTTCTAATACACCCTAGAATGGCATGGGCCATCTTGGCCACCTGAGCACCTTGCTGGCTCAGGATCAGCCTTTCATCCACTAGGACTACCCAGTTCATCTTCCCCTTCACTGCTCTCCTACAGGTCAGTTCCCAACCTATACTGATTCATGGAGTTGTTCTTTCTCAGGTGCAGGACTGTTGCCCTTGTTGAACTTCATTAAATTTCTCCCTGGACAACTCTCCAGGCTGTCTAAGTCTCGCTGAATGGCAGCAGAACCCTCCAGTGTGTCAGCCACTCCACCCAGTTTGGTACCTTCAGCAAACTTGCTGGCAGTGCACTTTGTTTCCTCATGCAGGTCGCTGATGGATATATTGAATAGTACTGGTGCCAGCACTGACCCCAGAGAGACCCCACTAGATACTGGCCTCCAACTAGTGACATGCTGTCACTCCAGAAAATTACTGTTCCTTTGCTACCAGCAAGTGCATGTAAAATGTCTTATTTTCAAAATGAAGGCCTACAAACACCTATGAAGTACATACATCACTGAAATGGCAGAGTCCTGAAACTTGCAGCTCAGGTGAGATGTTACAGCTTTGGAATGGAAGGATTAGACTTAAAATTCAAAAGCAGATAGAATAATGTGTCTGAGTGCAATTTCTGAGTGTTGTACTTGCATTCTCAAAAATGTTCTCTTTACTCGGAAAATACAGATGTATACTAAGTGTTGTTCTTACGTTGTCCTCTTTTGCATGTTCACAGATTTATTTATTTCTTCCCTCTGGAAAAATTCTGTGTTTTTTGTTGTGCAGAATAGAGCATTGTTTTCATAATGAGTACCTATTTGATAATTTGCTGTTTTGCTGTCGTGCAGCATGTGCCTTATGGCTGAGTTGCTGTTTCATAATACTGTTCCTGGAGGAAGAATATGTCGTCTTTGGTGCTCAGCACCATGATGTCCGAGTTTCATAAACCTCTAAAAATATACATCAAACCTGCCTGCCAACTTTAGCAATGGCAGTAAGGTGCAGAAGGGTGAGAGGCAAAAGAATCTAGTCATTATTGAGTGTCAAATATGATCTGTGTAGCCCCGAACCTATTTTTTTTGAGCATTACACAAACACTGGTGTGTATGTACAACATCCACCACCCCTTCTGCCAGTGATTTGAAGGACAAGATGCCGTTTTGTCACATCTGGCATCCAGAAGATGAGGAATGTAAAATTATTCATCCCCTCTGCAAAATTTGTTTTGGCTGAATGGTTTGGATGAGTAGTATCCTGTGGCACACCTAGAAGTGGAGGATCATCTCAGGTGGTCTCAGAAGGGCCCATTTGCAACACAGTTCCCTCCGTTCTAGAGTCTGCCATCTGTCCTAGTACAATGTGCTGCTTCTGCCTTGGACTGTAAATTAGTTCAGGGCTGGATGCGTGAGCAACAGAAGGAGTGAAGCCTGGTTTCCTGGACAGCTATCTTCTTGAGGTCATGCTACCCTGTTTCCGTGGAAGCAAACAGCTGAGGCAACTTAAAGAAATGTTATGGGTTTTTGAGACTACTGTCTTTATTTTGGATATACTTGAAGTTGGAAGGTGAACTAAAAGTTACCCAGAGTGGACACTTGCATACTTTGACAAAGTGTGACCTCACAAGCCTGCTTTCCTTAGTGAGGGAGACTTACAAAACCATTAATGGTATGATTCAGGGTGACATTGATGACTGCTTAATGAGCCCTCAGGGTGCAGAAAAGGACACGCCTACCACACAGGCCAGCATAGGTACTAAGCAACTGGTGAAAATGGTTGCTCTGTGGACTCATATGCGAAAGGTTCTTTGGCACCAAAGAACACAGCGCATTGATGATTTATCTGCATGAATATGCGGCGGCTACAACTTCAGGACTTCCCAGCTGCGTTGATTTAGATTAAGAACACTTGGTTCCTGCTTTGTTGGTGTTTGAACAGGCCAAAAAGGAGTGCTGGTCCAAGTTGTGTTGAAACTGCAGTTTCTAGTGTATGCACAGTGAAGCCACAGACCCCGAAGTCCATGTTTAGGTAGTGGTCAGGTAATCCTTTCAAATACTGAGAGATCCACAGATTGCAACAAATATTTTGATTCAGAAATCTTGATGACTTCCATGCATGCTTCTCTCGGCTTCAGGACATTTTTCTGTTCCAGTCTCAGGAAGGTGACAGATGAAAATATATAAAATGTTCTTTTCTAAGAAAACTGAGAGGTGGCTATAGTCAGGACCATAGTTTCCTAGCTTTTAAATTATTTTTCTTCTACAATGAATATAGAAATCTAAAACATAGTTAGAAAAGTTTTGTGGTGGATCATTTTTTTTCCTCTTCAGACTTTCTTTACTCCTTGCCCTTGGACTTTTTCAGTTTTCTGCATATTATTAGTAGCAAAGCATATCCAGAGCATAGAACTGGGCAGAATGAAATATTACCTCTCTTTTGAGATCGTGTAGGCACATTTCTGCCACTACTCAGTAGAAAACTTGCCCATTTTTTGCCATTGTTGTGTTCTGGTTTTGTGTTATTTTCTTTGTGGGTTTTTTTTTTTTTTTGTTTGTTTGTTTTTTAATAATTCATTTTGCTGTCTACATGCCCTCTAGGTTCTTTTTACAATACTGCTGCCTAGCCAATTACTCCCCATCTCATATTTGTGTATTTGATTTCTTATTCCTGAGCACAGTACTCTTAATTTGTCTCTATTGAATTTTCTTTTACTAACTTACCTCATTTTGTTCATGTCTCCACAAGGATTTATAATCTTTCCCAAACTATCATGTACACTTTTCTATTTCTACATACAAGTCATTAGTGAAAGTCTTATAATGCAATTAGCTTAGGATAGCAAAGGCTTTCTCCAAACATCATCTCATTTATGAAAACATACTGATGATTCTTATGTCGTCTTTTTCATGTGACTTTACACCGTCTTTATTCCATGAAGAATGTCTTCTTACCTAGATGACAAGAGACAGGCAAAGAATCAAAACTGTTCCATCTTAACTTTTAGAAAGTCATCCATGTGTTCCTCCTTATCCATTGCATAGTCTTCTTTCCAAGTAGACCAAACTGAGGTGGCAGATTATTGTTCTTGACAGATGTTGACTCTTTATCTTTGTATTCTGAAAGTGTTTATAATTTGATTCTAGCATTGTTTTCTGTGTATTTTTTGGTAGTTGAGGAGATGTCTACATGATTATTACTGTATTTGAAAGTATTTTACACATGCTATGGCATACTAAGATTTTTGGTTTATTGGTTTATTGGTTTATTTTTTTGTTGAGTTTATTCCAATACCAAGCTACTACCTTATGTGTATACAAGCAAAATGTTGACTGCTGCTCGTAATGTATGTGCTTGGATGGTTGAACAGAGGAGATGGGTGGCTCATTTCTACTCACCTATGTCTTACATGCGTTTCTGTGCAGTGGCACACTGTGGTGTGAGTTTAAGTTTAACCTGAAATTCAGATCCTCTTCTCTTTATAATTTGTTTTTCCCAGAAAGTCTCTTAACATCTAAGCAATTGTGTACCCGTTTGACAAACATCTGTCATACTCTCCTAAGTGCCTACTTATGACTGGCCCTTATGAAGCCCTTCCTCTTCCTTCGCATCTACGTTCCCTGTGTTATGAGTGACCTGAACCTCTGAACCTCTTGCATACAAGGCTTTGGCTTCTCCAAACCCCAGCTTGCACGTATCTTCGACACCCACATCTTTTTTTTCCAGGAAAACCAACTTAATCTGTGATAAAAGAGCCAAAGTGTAAACTGTCCATTTATTTTCTCTAGGCTTTTCAAAATTATTGTAGTCCTTTAGAGAAATGTATTGGAGTTGGTGTGGTTTAGTTTTAAGCTGGACCCACCTGTGAAGTAGTGTGACTGGCTGGATTTCTTTCTTCTAAGTGTGTTAAAAGCATGGGTTTTTTTCCCCCTCTTGTTTCCTATGCAAACATGAATTAGGAAATTACCGATTTGTAAAAACATCTGGATGTCAGAAATCACACTTCTGATGGCAGGTGCAGTTTATCAGCTGTGGTTGTGGGTCATGGAGGTTGTCGAGCTCATCAGTACCTTCTAGCATTGAATTCACAGGCTGATTAATCCTGTCCTTGTTAGGCTTTACAGTCTACTTTTGAGCTTGTGTTTCAGTGGGAAGTTAAGTTTTCAGGTAGAAACATTTAACTGGGAGCTGACCATGATGTAACCAATACTTTTTGCTAAGCTTATTTGGTCTAGTTGAAGTAATGTTCTTTGGGGTTCTTGATGTTAACTCCAAATTCTTGATGGGATTTGATCAAGCATAAATTGCCAACGAAAGTGTTGGTTTGCTGCTTAGGCTTCGCTCTTTTGTTTCTTTCTTATCTTTTATTCCAAAATAAAAGACTGTCTTTGAAAGAGGGAATTTCAGTGTGCAGTGCCTCTTAATTGTGGGGAGAGATTTCACCTCAAAACCAAACCCCTATAATATTTCTAGAAAGAAGCCAATGTTTTGAAAATTCAGCAGCACTGGGTTATCAGTAGTAAGAAGTTAACAGTACAGGTAAATTCCAATGCATGCAATGTGTTTTTCATATTGATGTAGAAAATGTCTTGCTACTAACAGATGCATTTTTTAATGAATGAGTTTGGAAAATTAGTAGGAATGTTCTGTAGTTGGGATTAAGTATTTTTGCAGGTATTTAGAGGAAGGTGAAGTATGTCTGTACTGTTTTCTGTGGTAGTAAATGCTTATAAAAAGATCTGAGTGGTAGTTTTGGAAACTGTAGGTTAAAAAAATTGATGGCAGCATCAGGGGCAAACTGAAGTAGTGTGTCTTGTCATGTTGGCCTTTCCCTAGGAAGGGCTGTGCTTTCTGAAGAAAATACTTGAGTGCAGAAGTAGAATTATAATTCCTTAATAAATATGTTGTTTTTGACAGTCTCAGGACAAAATGGATCATGTGGCTGACAGGCTGTATGAGTGTGTCATAAATATTCTGTGATTTATGAGGCTGGAAGTATGGATGCCACCCAGTGCTCATACCATGGAAGTTGTGCTTTATCAGGTCCTTGCAATTGCAACAGGAAGATTTGGTAAACCAAAGCCCCTTTGCTTTATGCATCCTAAATGCTTTCTTTACTGTTCTTCTTTCCCAACTAACCCTCAAAGAACTTGGACTAGTCTTATGATGCTCCCGTTTAGATCAGCCTTTGAATTGAGGTGGTGGTGGTGAGTTGGTGTATGCTACCTATTTGCCTGGGACTGTGAATAAGTTAATGAATTTCATCAGGTATCTGAAACTGCCCTAGAAGTGAAGTTTATGACTTGTATTGTCACTCTCTTGAGTAGTTTGGCCTCTTAATTGTTTGTTGATAACTCCCTTGGTGTTTATCATATAATCTGCCTTGAAATGTGAATTGCAAGTCAAAGGCTTTTGAGTAATACAGCAAAAAGTTGTCTGAATTTATTGCATCCTCTCTAAGTGCTTCCTAAACTTTGATAAACTGCTGCTCAGTAGCTTGTTGGAGCAGTCAGTGGTCTTTGGTGACGGGCATCAGAACTGCTGGTGCTTCTCACTGCACACTGCTCCCTTCTGCAAGTCAGACTTCTGAGATGATGCCAGTGCTAATCAAATATTTATAGAGAATTATACATGGGCAGGCTGTTTTAAAAAACTTAAAGGCATGTATATTGGCCTGAGGAATGAAGTTTGTTTTTCCTGTGTATTTATATGCATGTTGTAAAATAATATAAATGAAAGTTGATTTTCTGAGTTGGAATACAAAAAATATGTGATTAACAAATAAACACCTAGAGATTGCATACAGGACAGTATGTTAAATAAAAACAAACAAACAAAAAACAAAACAAAACAAACAAACAAAAAAACCAAACCAAACAAACAAAAACAACTAGAAAAGATGAAGGAGAGCTTCAGATCCGAAGACGAAGAGCAGTGTGAGAAATATGGAAATATGCCTCTGGTAATGTACTTGACAAGCAGATCTAAAAGGTATGATACATTGGTGTTTGTGACTTCTGCTACAGCTTCGCAAATTCAGTGTCACTTTTAATTTTGTTATCTGTACATCTAATAACTCTTTACAAAAGGAAGATGTTTACTCTTACGAGACCAATATCTGTAGCCATGTATAACTGCAGAGATAGTTACGCATATTTTAGAATCTTTGTAGAAATAAAATGAGAGTCTGTAATGCAGCAAAACAGAGATAAAGCTGTATCTTAAATGTGATGGCTAATAAATAAATAATCTGTCTGGATGTGGTTGGGGAACCTATAAAGAGTGAATGAAAAAAAAAAATTAATTCACAGGATGTCTTTAATAGATCATTAACACCAAAACCAGACCAGACCATTAGATACAGGTTTATTCATACTAATTCTAGTATTTAAGAAAGTTACTTAAAAATCTTTTCCAATAATCCCCAAGCAGCCCTGTAAGTCTGTAGTTAATTATTCAAAATAAGAGAAAAAAGTTTTGGAGTTACCTGCTGCTGTCAGTCTCCAATTCTGTGTGGGATCGCTCATTCAAAAAAATAAAAGGCATAATAGACAGGAGAAGGTTTTCTTGTCATAAAACCATGACTGTTTTTCCCGTTAAACAATACAACTGAATTAAGCAACGTTTCACCCATACTGCTGTCTAGTAAAGCTCTTAAAAAATACTTCNATGAACAATTTATGTTTTCTCAAAAAAAAATAAATAGGGAAAAAAAAAAAAAAAAAAAAAAAAAAAAAAGGCTCTGTGGTTTTAATATTTAGGCTGCAGGCCACACAAGTGCGTTTGAAAATGTGCAGTCATGCCTGTGGCAGACTGTGAGTGTACCTGTCCCATACTCCCAGCTCTTGTGCCAATATTTTTGACAAGGAGCGTGGGCCAAAACTCTGCTAACTGTCTCAAGGACTACAGGAAGATTTCACAGTCATACAACAGTTTTTCCCTTCTTTAGTCATCTTGATCATTAATAGCTTGGACTGATAAAACTGTCAAGATGTCAACCAAAGCTAAAATTCTTTGTTTCCTAGTTTTTTTTTAAGCAGTCTCTTTGGTTCACAGTTACCCACTCTTCATAGAGCAATCTTCAGTGTCAGTGCTTGGAAGTGTCAGAAGTCCTGTATCTGAATGTTTTCTGGCATGATCACAGGACTGTTTTTTGCAGTATAGTGTGGGTAATTCAAAAGAGAAGGTAGTAGTGCAAAAGAGGCCTATTTCTAATGCAGGACTTGGAATATATGAAAGTGTTTAGTTATTAGATTCTGTTTAAATTCGCTTTGCACAATGTATGTGTTCAGTAGCATAATTAGAGGGGCTCTGTGGTGTAGTATGTAGAAAAGAGCTTTGCTTCTACAAAGGATCATGTGCTTAAGTGAGCATGTTCTTCTGCACAAACATTGGGAAGTCTCACTAATTTAGGATACAAGTGGAAAAACAATTGAGAAAATTAAAGGAAACCTAACCTATGATGGTGTTGTATATGCCTCAGGCTTTCTAACACTTTATTTTGAAGCATTCCAAGAGGGCTGTAAAGGGAAACAAGGAACTAGATTAAAGAGACCAGTAGTGTCATTTGACAAAATAGTTGCTGTATGTTCTGCAGCATCAGAATGGAAATGTTTTAATGTTCTTTTCTCCATTGTGATTCGGTTGCAGATTTGAGCTAAATTTAAAGCCAGTGACAGTTACTTTTTGACACACCTGCAACTCTCTGGGGATTTCTGGTTTTCCAGTCCAGTAGGATATCTAAAGAATTAATACAACTGATGAAAGATCACAGAATGTTAGGGTTTGGAAGGGACTTGGAAGGAGCATCCAGTGCAACACCTCTCCTAGGGCTGGATCACCTTGAGTAGGTCACACAGCAATGTCTCCAGGCAGGTTCAAGTGTCTCCGGAGAAGAAGACTGCACAACCTTTCTGGGCAACCTGTTCCAAACCTTTCTGGGCAACCTGTTCCAGTGCTCTGTCACCCTCACAGTGGAAAGTTTTTTTCCTTACGTTCACATGGAACCTTCTGTGCTCCATCTTGCACCCCTTGTCCCTTGTCCTGTCATTGGTCATCTCTGAGAAGAGCCTACCTCTCCTCCTGACACCCACACCTCACATATTTATAAACATGAATGAAATCACCTCTCAGTCTCCTCCAGGCTAAACAGACCCAACTCCCTCAGTCTCTCCTCATAAAGAAGGTGTTCCACTCTGTCATCTTTGTGGCTCTGTGCTGGACTCTTTCAAGTAGTTCTGCAGGATGGAGAACTGGACATAATATTTGTTACACAGCCTCACTAAGGGAGAGTAGAGGGAGAGCAGGACCTCTCTCAACGTATTAACCACTTATCTTCTAATACACCTTCAGATACCATTGGTCTTCTGGCTGCTAGGACACATTGCTGGCCATTGCGTTCTCCCAGTCTGAAATTGAGTGCTCTAGTTTTCCATATTGTTTTGTGTCTATATATGTATGGAAGCTTGGAAGGCAGGATGAGTATCTTTATCTGTAGAGCAGGCAACTGGACATTACCTGCATGTATTGAATCACACAAGCGGATTGATAAATGAAACGAGAAACTGTTTGGTTCAAATATAGAATAAAATTAGAAGAGACATTTTCAGAGTTAGTAGACTAATTGTGTTGTTTCACCCTTGTGCCCTTGTCAGGTCTCTTAGTATGGAACCAGATTTACTGTCCCTACCTGTGGCTTGTGAATAGTGTGTTGTATATTAACACCTCACCCAGGCTGTCTTTTAGGAGCAATGACAGGAATTCTTGCTCCCAAAGCATCGCACCCAACAACCAAACTTTCTAAAGCAAAGTGCTTGTTTAGAGCAAAGCATAAATGAAAGAATCTGAAACAAAAACCTAAAGAGCTGTTTATGTATGTAATTTCTTATGTGCTTAGGAATGTACAACTGCCTTAATGTTTATCTGATAAAACAAGCTTAGGATTCCTCCCAAAAACTTCCATTAGCCCTCTGGCAACTGATAAAAGCTTCTCCAAACCCAGAGTTTTTTCTTGACTTTTGGCAGCCTCAGTGACCTGAAGAAGCTTTCGTGCCCCAAAAGTTTATAGAACCTCACAGTCTCATTCTCTGACTTGGAGAAATTCTGAAAGCAACTTGAAAAACAGGATGAAGTGTTGATACTGTTCTGTTTTCTCACTTGATGGTCTTCTACCTGATTTCTTGGCACATGCTTTGTAAAACTGTTGTGTTTGTGTGTTGATAATTAACTTTACTGTGGTTGCTTGTGAAAGGTGTGTTACATGACACAGTGTACTGAGCAGGGTAGAGGGACATTGAATGGGTAGAGAACTTGTGCTTTGGGAAAGATGAGGTTAATGTATTGGATGTAGGGCATGAGGTAATGTGAATGGAGTGGGGTCTGTGCTCTTAAACCAGCAGCAGATATTTTGGCTAAGTATAAGTGTTAGGGGAAGACAGGACAGTTGATTTAGCAC
Organism: Eubucco bourcierii; assembly: GCA_013396675.1. Lineage (NCBI taxonomy): Eukaryota > Metazoa > Chordata > Aves > Piciformes > Ramphastidae > Eubucco > Eubucco bourcierii. The sequence continues at coordinate 17,590 of VWZE01023282.1, forward strand.
AGTAAAGAATTAGTCTGTGGAGAATATACTTTTCCAGATCTTTTTCACTCCATTTGTACATTGCTTTCTTCACATGCACGTCTCTGCTAGCATTGGGTATATGCTTGTAAAGATGCACCTGGTCAAACTCAATGCCATGAATTATGAAGTAATCAGCGACTGAAGAAAGTAGTGTCATTTCTGGAAGAGGAAAAAATGTCCATAAGCTGCCTAAGTGATGGACTCTTGCCATGAAAGTCAGTCATCTGGTACAGTGGGATGTGCTGTATACCATCACAGAGTTTGATTACCACTTCACCAGGCAGTGGTTTGAGAGTGGTTAGAGTCCTCTATGTGATGGCCCCAGCTGGATATAATGGAAAGCATTGCTCTCTGTGAGAAGACTCTTTTATGTTCATCGTGAAGTCAGTGTGTGGCATACTCTGGAATGTAGTCAGACTTCTCAGGCCCTTCTGGATACTTGAATTGTTTGTTCTGTTACAGAATCACAGAATGTTAGAGGTTGGAAGGGACCTCCAGAGATCATCAGGTTGAACCTTCCTGCAAAGCAGAACAACTTAGGGCTGGTCACACAGGAATGTGTTCAGGTGGGTTTGGAAGATCTCTTGAGAAGGAGGCTCCACAGCCTCTCTGGGCAGCCGGTTCCAGTGCTCTGTCACCCCGTACAGTAAAGATGAGTTTGTGTCCATTGCCCCTCCGCCTGTCACTGAGTATTACTGAAAAGAAACTGGCTTCATCCTACTGACAACCACCTTTCAGATACTTGTAAACACTGATAAGGTCCTCTTTCATCTTTCTCCAGACAAAACAGCCCCAGGTGTCACAGTCTTTCCTCATGAGATGCTGCAGTCTCTTAGCCATCCTCATAGGATGTGTCTGCTAGTACTGAGAATCATAGAGCGGTAAATGAAGTATGGGGTTTGTGTTTGAACCCTCTTCACTCCACAGCCTTATGGCTGTAAGGGTCATATGATAAATCCAACCATATTCTACACTAATACATGTAATGCTTGCCTGTTCAGAGATGCTCCTTGAACTAGGCTTCCCATTTCTACTTGAACCCACTGTTTACCATAGGAAGCTTCCTGGCATCTCTCTGTATAGTGTATTGTCCAACATGTGAAAGTGAGAAATTAGCTCTGTAAGTTGGTAGATAAGGTCTCAACATTCAGTGACATGATTCAACCCGTGAGTTACATTGCAGTGTTCCTTCAGTGAAGATGTTGAGGTGTCCTTACGTAGCGGTCAAGATTTTTTGACTTTGCATTGAAGTTTTCAAATTCAGTAGGCTGTCATTTTCCAACCTACAGATGCTCTGCCTCTTAATATTCTGTATTTGTAACTTAGAGTTCAGGAATGTCACCACATGGAGCGACAGGGATATGAGTTTTTCCTGGTGGCAGAATTATCTTCTCTCTCTTTTTTAAATGTTACACAGTTTGTAAAGTTATGTAAATTTCAGCGAGCTCTTGGGCATTTGTGTACGTTGTAGTCATAGAATTGTAGAATGGTTTTGGGTGGAAAAGACCTCAAAAATTATAAAGTCCAACTGTTGACCTAGCACTACCAAGACCACTAAACCATGTCCCAAAGTGCCATGTCCAAGCACAGTGTCTGCTGGAGGTCAGCAAACTTGCACTGGTGTTCTCTACTGAATTTCTGTTTCTCTGAGTAAGTGGACATGTTAGTGTGCAGAAGCATGTTGCCCTTCTGTCGGATACTGGATGGAAGGAGATGCTTGAGATGGTTCTAAAATACCCCAACTCTTTTGAGTGTCTGTAGTGTAGTATGGCCAAACATGATTATGAAATGGTAAGATATGCTTTAGCAGGACATTTCTCTTCAAGTTGTTCCTTCAACATTTTAAGAATTTTCCATCCAAAATGAAATAATGTGAAACAGTTGTAGAATGTTTGCTGGTTTAATTGTCCTAAAACATGCTTGCTGTGTTTCTTCTGTAGTTGACACGAGCCTTCTGTTTCTTCTGTAGTTGACATGAGTCTATTCTCCTGGCTTTGTTTACTCTTTTGATTGTGGAAAGGCTGCAGATATAGGCGACTTCTGCTGGCTTTTCAATCCCTTGCCTGAAACTGCGGAATGATGTGCATGTGTCTACCTGCAAACCAAAACAAAGCATGGCTCCTCTGGTTCCTGGTTTGCTCATGTTACTACATCAGCTTAAGTTTTAAAAATAAATAAATAATACAGATCGGTCTGAAAACGTTGTTGGCTAAAATACCTGCAACATTTCAGTTCCTGCCTTAGATGTTAACAGCCCTCTAAATGAGTGTATCCCACTTGAGAGAGAGAGAATAAACCTCTGAAGGAGGTTCCAGCAGCAATCATTTACTCCTTGTTTGGTCATTTACCTTTCTTAGAAGACCTTCAAGTGCCACGGGTCATCCTTCAGGGCAGGAGTATCGAGTGTATTGTAAAACTGTTGTGGTAACCCTTTCAGATGGACGCCGGGGGCAGGAACTGTATTTCGGTGGCGCAGGGAGCTGGGAATTTCTGCTGTTTCCTCCCACCCACCAGGACTTCACGGTTGGGTTTGCATTCCCATTCCCCCTGCCCCACCTCTCCTTCCAGTGTGTACTGTATGTTGATAGGGGTGACTCACCTCTTTTATTGTGTTTTGAATACTTTCCTCCTAAATGTAGTTTATTTTCTGCAGGAAAGGGAAAGAATTTATGCTGTCCTGGTTCCTTATTTTTGTCAGAGCTCTGCTAACAACTTCCAGCTGAGGGAGTTCTTGATATTTTTAGCTTGAGATATTTAGCTCTTCTAGCCTCTTTACATATTCCCCCCACCCAATATATATTAACTGAGGAGGGGGAATGGTTCTTGTCAGTTAATATATTCATGAGCATGCTTGCCAAATTGCCGACACTTAATGCCAGGAATCTGAACACTTCAGAGTTGGGGGAGAAGCTTGAGTCGTGGTCTGAAGTATTTGAATCAGCCTCATTATTCAGTTTTTCTGACTGATGCTGCTGTAGCTATGTTCTCACTGAATCTTCCTCTTTATATTAAAGAGGTGGTATTTAGTATTGGGGGAAAAAAATATTCTGCTTCAAAACACTCAGAATAAACTGAAGAGAGCAGAGAATCCTGAAATGTACTTCAAAATACAAATCCTCTGAAATGACTTTTTTTTTTTCTTTTCCCTTCCTCCCACCCCCTGAAGTATCTTTTAAGCAACAGAATCCACTTTCTTCTTACCAATCTCACTGTCTATTGATTGTCTTGCTTATGATCTGATGAAGTTCCTTAATATTCCAAGTATTGGGCTGCTGGCACATCATGTATATACAACTTTTAAAAAGTTTTTGACTAACCCTATGCTTTCATGAAGTTTACATGAATGTTACTTTGAAAGAAAATGCTAAAAACACTTCATACTGACCTTTTGCCCTTAAGAGCCACTTTAGCTTGTTTAACCATAATTTCACAGATCCTTTTATCATCAGTTCTCTCCCTTCTTCCCAATGAAGTTTCAGACTAAAGGTGAAAAGCAGCTACCTTGTTGCTCTGGCAAGGCCATTGCTGTGCATGGAAAACAATGTGTCTGAATAGGTCGCTGAACCTTAGGTCACTGAACTAATGTCTTCTTCAGGCAAAGATGATTCCTCCAAATTTATTTCCAAGTGTTATTGTTACTGTTATACATAGATTATTTACTGGTTACATACAGATTTGCTTCAGTGAAACAGTGATTCCAGTAAATACTGTGTAGGACTGGGGAGGTAGAGGTGAGAAGGGCAGATGGTAGAAATCATGCTCGGTTTAAAATGAGGACTAAATGACGTTTGCTGTTGGCTATAAACTGCCTATACCACCTTTTTTTCATCCCCTCCAAGATGTTTGTTTGTTATGGCAATATATTACATTGCTTTACTTAGTAGATAAAATTCTGCGTAGTGGAAAGAGGACTTTGTGCCATCTATGCAGACTCTTTGTCTTTTAGTCCCTTAGTTCCCAGTTTGGTCTATGGCATAAATTGGAATGCCTGAAGGCTGTCAGCAACTACCAGGATATATCCCATTAATTGGGACCAGCTGTGTACAAATATGTATTGGCAAATCTACAGCAGCTCTGTGCAGCCCATTACAGCAGCCCTTTGCCACCCAGCTATTCCTTTCACAACCTTAAACCTTCCAGTAGTCATTTGCAAAGCTGAAGCCCTAAATCTGGCACCTAAAGTAGTAGTGTGGTTTTTGGGTTGGGTGTTTTAAAAAATATTTGTTCAATCCTAACTCCCCTGCTCCTCCCTGAGATTGGGCAATCACTGCTCCCTGCATAGGCATAAATCTCTCTTTGAGTATCCGGTTCAGTACATGTCCACCAATTGTTTTGTTTGTAGTTTTTTGTTTTTGTTTTTTTCCTCAACATCTGGGAAAAAAAAAAAAAAGTTTGTGTCTAATACTTATTAAAGATGGTGGAGATGTTTTTTTCCTGGTAAGCATAATGTTTTGGAGACTTGCTGTTCTCAAACTGTAAATTGTATGGCCTTTTAAAGCAAGCAGTTCCACATTGTACCCTTAGATAGCAACAGCTTTTTGTTCAGTTTTTGCATGGAAAGCCTATGTGCAGCTTTCAAAATGTACTTTTAAGTAACCTGCTGTTGTTTTGTCCTGCCAGTCATTGTGCTCCAAGTTGACTGATGCTGCTGGGATGCTGTGGAGCAACGCTACCACTTCAGACATATCTGGTCTATGTTGGGACTTCACATTGAGACTGCCAGATTAACTACATACTAATCTTAAGCTTCTTAACTATTAGAAATTTCATTACTTTTAATTGTTTTGTAAGAGTCTAATATAATTATACCACTGGCATCATGGCTGGAAACTTCTTGGCTTTTTTTCTTTTACAGATCCAGTCCTAATAAAGATTTTTTTATTCTGCTGACTGAATTTCCAGTGTAACTTCCTTTAAACTGCCATGTGAGTTGCCTAGACCCTAAATAAACTGAACAGCTGACTCATAATTTTTTGCTGTTTGTATGGCTGGTTTTGACAAATGATCCTTCCTGGACATGAAAAACAACACAGTGAAATACTTGGAGGAAAGGAAGATATTACAAAGAACTTTCACCAAGTGATTTCAACTCAGCATTCAAGAAGTTTCATAATTTTCTTTTCTTTTAAGCTTCTATGTGAAATCTCTTATTCTAATAATGACCAGAACAGCTCTTGCTTTGCTTATGAGATCTGACAAGATCACCATCCATGTGATTTCATTTGTTGCATTCATAGCAGCCCTGGGGAGTGAAATAACTAGAGCAGGAATGAAGCTGTGCTTTCCTGCACAGCACAACAGAGCTCTATAGCAACTTGGCCAGTAGGAAAAACAACGGGGGTTTTAAATAGATAAATAGATTAAGTTGTGTCTCTGTGTTTATGTATTTGTATTAAATGCAGAGTCACATGCAAGCATCAGCCTAGCCCATTAGCCCAAGGAGAATAAATGGGAGTTAAGTGCCTGTCTTGCTACTAGGCAGGTCAATCTAATGTTAAATTTGGGGAATTGGAGTGCTTTGTAAAACAAGTTAACAAAGTATCTCTTGTTAATCTTCACTTCCAGTTTACCGGGCTTGTAATCTGATCCTGATGTTGTGAAGTTTGCATGTACCCACAGAAAAGTTTCTGTGCATTGTTCACCTTGAACGAAGTGTAAAAAGCACCTTAAGAGGCTAATCTTCCATTCTTATCTGCAAGTATGAGAGAATGCATGTGAAAGAGAAAAGTAACAACCGCTTCGCTCTGAAAAGTTGGTTTTAGAATTACCGCTCATATACTTGGCACAGAAGCATTAAGAGAACCTATTCTCGTTTGGGGTGCTGTGCTGAATGCTTGCTTTACTTTGGAATCGCAAACACTGATTTGGGAGTTCAGTTATAGGATCTTTCTTGGTCTGTTTGGGTGTTTTGTAAGAGTCTTAGTCTTATTTGAGGATGGCTGAACCACTTCAGCATATTATCCTGCTGTAGTGAGAGGTGTCCCTGCCTATGGTGGGGGGTTGGAACTGGATGATCTTTGAGGTCACTTCCAACCTTACCATCCTATGATTCTATGATCACTCATGTTTTGTTCAAATCCAGGTAAGTTTTGTAGTCATCTAGACTTTTAATGGATCATGTATTAAACACCGAACTTGAACAATGCAGATGTTTTAAATTTCTAACAGAGATTAGTAACTCTCTACACACTTAAGCGTTTTCAGGGGGGAAGACCTGACACTTCTTGAAATGAGCAGTGATAATTAATTCCCCTCCACCTAGTGTTTTAAATAAAGTTATTTTAGACGCTTTTGAGTTAAAAAAAACTTCAAACCCGTAAAAAGTTTATTCCAAAAAGCAGGGAGGATCATTCTGGTCTGAGGTGAATGATGAGAAATTTCAGGCTTGTAGATAACATTACTGGAATAATTATAAGGGAATGAAAGAGTACAGGTTGTCTAAGGATGAATATAAAGAGAAATTATTGTTGCTCTTTTATTTTGCTTTGAGGAAAAATGAAAATAATATTTCAGTCACTGTAGAGGTGTGATCAAACTCATAAAAGAGTAGCAAATATTGGCCTACCTTTTGAATCTGAAGTGAGATTTTCACAAACAAGCAATTACTTATTTTTCTTAATAGGTAAGATTACTAAAACAGAGAGAGGTAGTGAGAAAAGAGTTCTTTCTGTTTTAATAAGTGCTCCTCCCGATGTACTGAAGAGATGGTGATGATTTTTTTTGCATACTTAGATTTTTACGTGTTGCATTGAAAATTAAACAAATGAAGTATATGATTTGGTTTCCTGAGGAATACTTGCAGCTGTTGTGTTGACCAAAACAATGTTCTCAAACAGTCATAAGAAAACATACATTTTGTCTAAAAGCGATAAGGGTGGGGAAAAAGGAAACGTGGGACCAGGCTAAGCCCCAGGGCTGCCAGAGTACAAGCATCAAGCCACCTGCAGCAGTGGAGAAGAAAGCTTTATGGGCAGGGCGTGAAGACGAGGTCTTCTGGATTTTGCAGCATTTAACACTGGAGTGCATAAATGACCGAAAGGAGAACAAATTTAGCAAAAGTATCAAAGGTCTTCAGTGTGCTTTGTGTGAATGCAACACTGAAATCTACTGTCTGAAAATAGACACCTATGCCTATCACTCATGAGGCAGCTTGTCCATAATATCCCTGGCAAGTCTGGAAAGGAGTTGAAGCAGGGACTGCCCTCTTAGTTCCCCTTCTTCTGGTGAAATGTGGTCTCAATACCTTGAACTTGGGTGGGACGTAAGGATAAATGGAGCATGACTGCTTGGATTTGGGCCACACCGTCTGGAAGTGAGCTGGCAAAAAACCTTAGCAAATCCTTCAGTGGTTGCAAATCCTGGGGTTGTTCTTTAGGAATAAGTGTGAGAATTACTCATTTTTAGGATTTGCTTTCCGTGGAGCTAAAGTGGACCTTCGTACCTCTTGGTGAGCAGCCAGACTTAGCTAACATGGGACAAATTGTACCCCTCTTTCAAAATAAGAAATGCATGATCCTAGTGGTAACGGAATTATATCTCTGAGCACCAGCATGGTCATCGCTGTGTGTGCACAGAAGTGGGGGTTGTGTGGTATGGGCTTTGAGAGGAGATTCTTTTTTTCCCTTCATTGGCCATAGCAGATCTGCCTGGCAAGAACTATTTTTGTGATTGTAAGCAGGTCTTGGTAAGGGCCCAGTAGAAAGTAAATGCTCAGAAGTGAAAAGTGCAATCAGACGTTACTTCACTATGAAATCCCTATATTCTCATGGAGCTTAAAACCAGTGTCATGGCAAATGACACAAGCCACGTTGGAAAACACCCCTTTTATTAATAATTATCTTTCTGTCTTCTGGCTTCTTCAGAAAAATACAGGGAATGGGTAGGATTTTCCTTAGAAATATTTTGTAAAGGTAGGCTCTGTGGAGCCACAGGCTTCTTTTACTTTCAAGACTTGTGTATCTCCAACTATTCCGTTTTTTCTCCATTTCCACATTTGTAGGGATGAGGAGAGACCTCCTAGTCTGACAGAAAACACTGTAGAGATTAACATGTTTCTAAGTGCATCTCTCCATCTGTTGCAGTTTCATGATTGATGCAATTACAGGCTTACCTGTCTCTTGTTGTCCCTTATGCTCTTTTCAAGGGCACCTCATTTTAGGTTTTGGGCCTCTGTCATTTTCTCTGAGGTGCAAGACAGCTAAATCCTTGGGGCTTAAGTTGCAGTCTCTTTACCTTTTACTGTGATTATCGCAGCAAGGTTTGACCTGTCTTGGAGGAAGCAAGCAATAAGCATCCATTGAGTAGCCATTTTCTAAAAAGCAAGGGCAGTATTTAGGTCAAAAGCACTGCGAAAGAAACATTACCAAATAACGAGCACCTTTTAACTATGCTGATCTTGCCGAAGTAGTCTGGAATTTCACACTGGACTTGACTTTATCTCAGGCTTGCTTGTTACTCTCACACATGCATCTTTTTCACTGCACATGATCGTTCTCTTATAGTTGTAAGGCCATCTTCAAAGCTAGTCAGTGGCACAACTCCCAGGACTGAGCTTCAAAGGGCTGGATAGCTGCATAAGTGAGTTCTGGAGAGTTGTGTTCAACTGAAGGGTACTAAAGAACTTTTTAGTAACTCCAAATTCCATGTGGAATTTGCTTGTTTGCCATGTAATAGAAAGATTCCGTCGCCTGTACAGGTATGATCATCTGTGAATATACCAATGTGTTCTGCATACCTGAGTCTGCTGAATTAGCATGTAAGTTGCCTTTGCAAGAGCAAGACCTGAAGATGTTGGCAGATGTTCCTAGCAACTCCTGCTTAAGACTATTGCTATGTTCTTTCCTGCTGTAACCAGTTACCTCTACTCCAAACTCCCATCTGATACCTCCAGCCAGTTTAGGCTGTCTCAGCCCAAGGATCTCAAACGCTGCATAGTGTTATGTGTCCTCCTGTGGTTACTTTGCAGGGTCTCTACTTTCCGTATGTTTTCTTTCACCTGAATGTACATGAGTATTATCTCCCATACTTGCTGTGTTTTCCTTTTTCCTCACAGATTTTACAAGGCATTAATTAACCTCTCTACATTTATTAACTTTAAATTTCTCTTACGTCGGATTCAAATTACGGAGTTGTTCCTTTATCAACTTGCCTGTGAACTTCATACAGGCAAGAATGTACTTTTTTCTGTTTGTGCTTTTGTGTTGAGTAAGATGGCACATAGAAGACATAATATAGATCTGAAAAGGACATTTTACTCTGCCAGACTTTTCTATGTGTACAAAGAGCAACCTTGACTATGATTTATATTTCTTATTGACTTAAAAATAGATGAGTAATTTTGAAGCACATGAATTAATTTTACACTGTGAGCATTTGTTTGTTTGTTTGTTTGTTTTAAATTTTATTTTTTCCTGGTGCAGTATGTCTTTTCTGAATGAATTCACACTACTGGGAGCAAGGAGTTAAGAGCCCATGCTGTGTTTGTCCTGATGTATGGATTGTGTCCCCCACCATTTTTTTTTTTTTTAATTTAGTCTTGCTTGTAGTTAGTTGTTGTTCTCTAAAAGAATACGCTCTCAAAGATGAGCAACACAAATGACGCATCTAGCACCACTGATAATTGGGTTTCATGTTCCACCAATTCATCTAGGTCATAGATTTCTTACTGTTGCTCGGAAAGGTTGTCTTCTGTAAAAAACCTCAACCAACCAGATACATGCAAAAAAACCCTCAAAACAAACAAACAAACAACCCCCCAACCGACCCCCCCCCCAAAAAAAAAACCAAACAAAAA
>VWZE01023282.1:34810-49906 GCA_013396675.1 Eubucco bourcierii
AAAAATTTTTCTTGTAAAAAAAATTTTTTTTTTTTTTTTTTTTTTTTAATAACTAGGTTTTCAGAAGAGATTTTTTTGGGTAACTTTCAGTTTGAAGTCTAAGCAAATTATTTGTAAAGTACATATATTTGGGTAGTAGTCTATCCCCTGGACAGTATGAGAGAGGACTTGCAGCTCAGCAAACTTGTCATGCATGGACTGTAGCTTGTGCCTGGGTGCTTGAGCTTATCTGGAATTGTGGCTGAGTGGAAATGTTGAGTAAGCTGAGGGTCTTGGCTAATCTTTGTTGGCCATGATCCAGTTTGGGGAGCAGCAAGAGAATACCTCCAGTTGTCTGCTTAGCATGTCTCTATCAGCCAAGGGCAAGAATAGCAGGCAAGTGCTTAGAGCCTTCTAGTAGGTTAGTTAGATATGTGAGAATTCAGCAGACAGGTGTAATAGGGCTGGCAGCCCTACGGCTGTTCATAGGTCTGATAATATCAGATTGCATGCAGTTGTCCTGTAGGTGAAAATAGCACTGATTTGAGGAGAAATACTGCACATGAAGTGTTGCATAATCAATTCATGTGTGCTGAGAACTTCTGTACAATACTTACACCTTTACTTCAAAAAACCCAGTCTTTTGGTTGGGAAAGTTTCTGTTGCTGTGTGTCCATCTTTTAGAAAAATAACCTTGAATTTCCACCTCAGTTTTTTAGGCAGAACACTCAGCACAAGTAGCAGTCTCATGGTCAGTGAGTATTCCCAGGGACCAGCATCACAACTGCCTGTTTTAGAAGAAAAGCTATGGTTTAGGCAGACACTTAGTTGTCACCAGCTGGACTGCAAAGTTTAGAAAGGTGAAACAAGTAGCATACCCTTGAAAATTACTTTTTTGGGTGGCCTCAGCTGTCTGATATTGCCTGAGCCTGCACCATTTAGTGCACTGTTAAGCAGGCAAGCAGTATTCCTGACCTCTGCAGAGAAACTGACTCAGAAGGAATGAAGGAACTGCATAAAAGTTCATGTCAGAATTGATGTTGTGTAATCTGCAGCTCTGGAATTCAAAGGCATTCAAAGGCAATGACCTGGCCCCCAAAATAAATACAGAAAAGCCATTCTAAACTGAGGGAGGAGGGGCATGGCTTTGTTGTTTTGTTCCTTCTCTTACCTGAATCTCTGGCTTTTGCAGAGCAGTGGCATTGGAGAAATAATGAACATACTGCTGACATCTGAATGGACACCTTCTGGTGCCATCAGGTTGGTCACAACCGTTTTTAATGCTGCACCAAAAGAGACCTCACAGCTGCCGTGTGGTGGGCATTGTGACATGCAGCCAGGGCTGCTGCTGGATGCCTGTCTGGACATAAAAGCCAGGATGATTTATGCTGGTCAAGGTCTGGTCTGGTTTTAGAGCCCCTGGGTCTTACATCAGAGAAGAATTTTACTGTTGTAGAATTCCTGTGACTTAAGAAACGGAACCATGTTGCATACACTGAGACTTCAGACTTGGTTTGCACAATTCTTGTATTGAATCTAGGTGATTCTGCTCTAACAGAGGGCTTCGACTAGATGATCCATTCCAGCCCCTGGCATTTCAGTAATTTCTGTGTGACTCTGTGAATAGCGGAACCCAGTGGTGTGGTGGTCATTCTTGAGGTCCTTGTTGTCTTATTCCTTTTTTTTTGGTGGTTGTTACACCTTCTTCTTGGATCAGGGAAGAACTTTTGATACAACCAGAGTATTCTGTTATTATTTCCTTTCTGTCTTCTGTTGATACTTCTCACTGAGAAATATCATTCATCTTGAATCACCTGATGTTTCTGCTTGTAATTTTTTTCTTCTGGGGGGTTTTTCTTTTTTTTTGAAACTGTTTTCACCAGTTCTCTGAATCTGACTTCTGGGTGTGTTCACTTTACTCAGATGCTTTCAGAGTTTCCTTTCTCCAGAAGAAAATGCTCTAATTTCCTAATAATTAATACAAATTACTTTCCACGATCACTTTTTAGATTGATACTCAGGGAAATTAATCCTCAGTTCTCTCATCCCTCATGATTCCTGTAAGATTCTTGAGGTGACTTGTTATTGCTTGTCTCCTCATCCTTGTTTTATCTCCTTCCCTCTTGAGACTAATTTTCCATTCTGTGATTGATTTTGGCTCCTGGAAGTCTACTGTTTTATTCTTTTGTGATAATGTGCATTATTTCAACTTGCCTTGGAGATAATTTGTGAGCCAGGAATGTTGCTAATACTCAGTGTTTGACTATTTACATGCATCAAGAACCTTGCAGTGAAATTCAGAAAACATTCTGCTGCTAAACCTGAGATGCATTATGTCTAATCCAACTGCTAATCTTGCAGGTCTTTCTCTACAAAACTGTGAGCCTTGTTCAGGAAGAGATCTGTATGTACTAGAAACTGCCACAACTGTATGCCGCTCTCTGAACCCGAAACTTTATTGCTCATGGGTTGCCATACGTGTGTGTTGAGAAGCTGAGCAGGCTCGATGGCTTTCTGAGCAGATGACTGGATTTGTGTCTGTTATCAGTTGGCTCCCCCATCAGCCTGCCAGTATGGTGACGTATCTGCTGACATATTCCTGTGGCAATCTGCCAGCTTGTGAAAAAAACCTGGAAGGGAGCTCTTCAGAGCCTCCTATGAACCTCTGAGTACAGAGGTTGTTCATAACGGAGTTTAAAAACAGAACTAGAGCAGGCAGCGAATGGAGAGAAAAGATTACGATCTTTATTGGACTAATTATCAGCAACTGGATTTAACCATGATATGCTCTAAAAGAAAAAGAAATTAAAAATTGCCCAGTGGTAGCCATGACTGTGATGAAGGAGACCAGCTGCGTGAGACTTCCAGCCTGCCTGTAGTACTTGGCTGGAGCCCTTCTCTTCCACTTTTAACTCCTTCTTTGGACAAGTGGCATTCTAATTTGCTGTCTCCCCCACTACATCTTTGAAGTGAGGACTTTAGGTTTAGCAGTGATTTCAGTGTTGTGGACACAGCAATCATTTTTTGCAAGATAATAAATCTGCATTTTCTGAGAGGAGCTGGGAAAGCTGCTAGGTAAAACATAGGTCCTTGTAGGACCTAGATACTCAAAAAAACCTGCTTTCTGCATATGAATGAAAACCGAGTAACGCGGTGCTTGCTCTATGGTGTTGATAGGCATATTTCATGTCAGGTCAGTGCTGATCTAACATCCTTGGGGAGGTGGCTTTGTATGTTCATGCTTCTTCCTTCTCAATGTTCTCCTGGTGCTGCTGTAGACAGGGTGAAGTAATTTCTGCTCCAGGGTAGGCAGTTGCTTTAGGAACAGCTGTAATATTATAATATTGCTTCACTGCTTGGAGCTATTACTACAACACAGCCATGGTAACCTCTTGCTGACATCTGTCTAATGTAAGCCGTTGTGGCTCCAGTTGCTGCTGAAGCTGATCAAAGGTGACCTGACTGGCTTTGCACAGTTGCAGACTGGTAGCACTTCCAGTACTCACTAGTGCATGTCACTGTGAGGCAAAGGCACTCTTCTATCTAGAATACCACCATCAGTTCTTGAAGGTGATAGCCTCTCAAACCACTGTACCTTGAGAAGGTGTCATCTGCTTATGCTTCAGGCAAACAGTGCTGAGGGACTGGATTGTAGTAGCAATGTTCTCAGCAGCCTGTGCATTCTACCAAGGCATTGGTTGGAAGCCAGTTAGTGGTTTTCTGTATAAATACAAATGTATTATGTCTTCTTACATGATTTTAAAACTTTCCAGTCACTGGGAAATTTTGCAAATTAACTTTTGAGCACAGTTGAGTGGCAAGTGGCAAATGGTGAGTAGTGATACCTGACATTTGTAGTGTCGTGGATCAGTGTCACCCTTGGTTTCTGCTGATACAGGATTTAAAAGCAATCCTCTGTCATATGTGACAAGTGTCCACAAGAAAATCATGTTTTAGCTGCTCAGCTAGATACCACCTCTTCATAATGCTTTGGCACATACATAGCTTTAAAGTTTGCCGAGAACTGTGTGCTTTGTTTTCCATTGTTGACCCTCCTGTGATAGCTCCATGCTACTAAAGCTCTGCTTACTGCCAGGGCAGGATGCATTGCGTTAAACTCGTTAACTACAGCAAATTACATAACATTGAAAAAATAGCGTGTAATAAACTCTTACTATCCCATTGAAAGCATCAGGAGGGACCAAGGATAGGACTTTTATTATCAGGAGGAGGTGAGATTTTATGTATTGTTACAAAAGTCTCATGTAACTAATTTTTTTTGCCTACCATTTAGCGTATTTTATGGTTATGGTCAATTGAATAGTTTGTAAGGTTTAAACCCAAGAAACTACTTAGAGATTACCTTAAAAGTACATGCATTGTCACAAAATGCCAAATTTGAGATCTAGCCAGCAGGAGGAATTGACAGTGTGAGCAGAGCTATGTTAGCAGTCTGGACCTGCTAAAATGAGCAGTCCTGCTCCCTGCTTGCTCCTGTGTGCCTGCTCTGGGCTGTGGCAGGCTGATTGAGCTCATGTATAAACCAGAAAACCGTTCACTTTTTTTTGCCTGGGATAATTTTCTAATCCCTAAGATGGGGAGGGGAGGAGAAACAAGAGAGTAAAGAGGATGCTCCATCTGCAGTGTCTGTGGGTGTTTGGATGAACTCAGCCTTGTTTTCTGGGAAGGAATTGGGTATTTGGTTTAAATAGCTTGACCTTGATGAGAAGCAGAAAGAGCAAAGGCTTCTCAGATGGGCTTTGCATTAGACAGCACTGAGAGTTCACTGTAAAGGCGTTTTACTGTTTGTAGTCTCTGCAAGTAACCAGAGCACCCAAAATGCTTGTCTTGCTTCCTTTGCTACAGCAAACTCACCCCTGACAACAAAAGGTTTTTTATCAGCATAATTTTGTCTGGTCTGGAGTGACCCTGTGCTTCCTGGTCTCCAGTGCAGGGAAGAAGGAAGAGGATGCAGCCTTTCAAACTGCGTAGAGAGCAAACAGATGTCTGTAATGTGTCTTCAGGAATGATACATCTAAATGGTTTAGCTTTCTAGGCTGATGGCATTAGGTTGGAGTAGGCAAGTGGGAGAGGAGGCTACAGAAAGACACAATCTATTAAGCAGAGGAGAGTGGCACCTGAGCAAACTGGAGTCTTTGTGCACAGGGAAACTCCATAAACTGAAAATACTAAAGTAATTTCATTATGTTTCGCTCTCATTTGCAAAAGAAAGAAAAGTAGTCTTATTTTTGAGGATTGCAGCTATAACACATTAAAATTGTTGAGTAACTTTCACATAGGAATATTTTGAGAAAAATACTCCAACTGTAGTGGTCCAGTAGAACTCTGCTTTCAAGAGGGTATATTACTTTATTACATGAGCAAAGACAGATGGGAAAATTGAGGCAAATTTTCGGATGCGTAGTTTCTCAACCATAAACTCGGAAGGCTGTGAATTTCTCCTGGAAAACTTCTTCAGGAATATCTGTGCAAAACGTAGGTGCAAATAGGCCAAATATTTTTATTTGAAACCTGAGATTGTCAAAAAGATCTAGATTGTGAAGAAGTGTTAGGAAATCAATGGAAATTACCTTTTGCAAGATGGAGTCTACAGAAGAATGTTTTAATTTTGCAGTACTTTGAATCTGTAGTAATTTCTACAAGCTGAGACCTGAAACAAAATTCCATATGAAATTCAACCGGAGTGAGATGAAAGTAGGTAACACTGTGCAGTGTAACATCTTAAACACAACCCAAGACATCTGTAGCAGATGAGAATATGTAAACCCATGCAATTAAGTGCTTCTAGGAGAGAATGCAGACACTACCACAGCATGTATCTCTGATCTTTTTCAAAAGATCAGTGGATAGCAGATATCTATTCATTGTTTAGTCATATACTGGAGCATAAGTTAAAGTGTTATTGGAAGCAGTTATGCTAATGCTTGAAGGCTGCAGGAGGTTAAAGTAGTAAAAGCATGTGAAAATAGGATGCAAAAAGAATTTGTGAGTTGTAAGTGTGTGGGTAAAAGGGAAAAAATGCTGCCATTAGTTTTGATACTGTTAGCAAAATAGGACACTTACTAAGTTACAACTGTTTTTAACACTTTAAGCAGTATATATAATCAAGGGGAGGGTGACCAGACTTGATAATAAGACAGATTTTCAGACTATCTTGCAAGCAGTCAAGTAGAAGAGAAACTAGAGGTGGAGGTGAGTTTACCTGCCCAAAATCATGCCAGGAAAAGGCTTCCCCTCTGTGTAAAATTGGGATAAAGACAGAGAAAGGTCAGCTCATTTGTAAAGTACTGTCGGCATAATACAAGACACTGAGGCCTCTATTCAGGATAATACTGGGTATAAGCCCCACATACATACAAGGAGCATGTTTTCTGCTGTCTACAGAGAGGAAGAAATAAATGGGTATAAATAATGTTGGATACATACACTTTTTATGCTGCCTGTGTTTGAGAAACTTTGATAGTAGCTCTCAGAAAAGGCAGTGCACCTGGCCAAAACCCCATTATCTCCTTTGGGATGTACTGTTTCCTCAAGACCAGTGTTTGGGTTTCGTTTATTGCCTCGGTATTTCTATGAAAACTGATCATGTTGATAGGATACAAAGCACTAACATTAAGATAGGTCATGTTCTGAGCTGGGAAAAAAAAATCCAGTAGGCTTGCATGATTAGAGACTTTGAAAAGAGTAGTCTTGCTGGCCTCAAGCTAAACAAACCAAAATGTAAATTTTGTGTAGGTGAGACAGAATACTCAAGAGGGGTCATGCGCTGGGGATGTGTGTGCAGGTAAATCACTGTAATGTCGAGAACATTGTTAATGTATCTGCCTAAGCAAATGAAAAAAATATAACTAAATTCTTTGGTATAGCTCAAGTTTGATGGTGCATTCTGACTGATCTTCCCACTGTGGGGGGAAGCTAAGCCGAGCTCTACACTAGTGATGCTATGGGATTTACTGTTGTGCAGAAAAGCTCTCTGCACCCCGCATGGCCTGTGTTATCTTTTCTTACTGATGTTACTTGCCAGTAGACTAAATCATCTAAATCTCAGATGAGATGTATAGGAAAATATTGTATATGTGTGTAAATAGATATTTATATATATACAGACAGACAGACACATGTATGTATGTACATATGAAAAATATATGAGGGATAGTTGTATTAGTTTTAAATACACGGGAAGCATGGTCAAGTAGGGAAGAAAGACTGATTTGATGTATGTGTCTGTTAAAAATAGGAAACTTTCTGTTTGCTGTTTGTTGAAACATAATAAAAACAGCTTACCATCAACACCTTCAGAGCAGTTTTTAAAAGCACTGTATTGATGAATTTAAGAAAATCTCTTCAAGAAACCCCACATTTGAGTTTTTTTGGTTTTTTTAAAAGCTGTGGCATTCTATTTAAATTGTGGATTCAGTGCCACTTGCTCTTATTTCAGAGAATGAGGTTTGTATTTTGCATATTAAGTGGATGAGATTCCTAGGAGTCTTTCCATTTGAAATGAAGTGAACGTACCTTTTTGGGAACAAACAAATGAAAAAAGACTGCTTTCCTGTATGAGTCAGAGAAGTGGTTTGGAGTACTGCAAGGCTCTTGAAACAGAGAGGAACATTTTTGTTCTTTTCTGTGGAGCTACTTTTAAATGTTGCTTAGCAGCTTTACCCATCTTCACGCAAACTAAAAAATATATGTGAGTATTAATTTGCTAGTTTTAATTGTGTTTTTTAATTACTATTTAAAACGGAAATGAATGGTGTGTCAGGTGCAGAACTTAGCATAAATGACAAGTTTTAAAAAAGCTTAAGTCTTAACAAACCAAAAATGCTAGATGTATCTTGGTGTTGCTCAGATCTGGAACATTCCCACTATAGATACTTTGGGTTTTTTTAACATCCAGCATCAGATGTGAACAGCATAATGTCTGTTGCTGGAAGAGGTGGTAGCATCTAAGGACATTTTCTAGGGTGTGCAGTTGGTAACCGTGGTAGATACTGTGGGGAGGAGGCAGCAGTTGCTTATCACAGTGGTTAAGTTGACTAGTGGTGCTGCAGCAGGCAGGTAGGTACAGTTCCCAGGCTGTGCATTCTGTGCTACCAAAGCTGAGGAACTGTAGGCTCTTGCTTCACTACATTGATTTTTTAAACTTTCTGAATAATGGTTATACACTACTGTACCCTCATTTAAAATGCATGTATTTTTAGTTATGACATGTGACTAATAAAACAGTGGAAGCAACTGCACTTCTCAAGTGCACGAAGCTGTGTGTAATGGTTGCCTGCTTCTGGCAAGCTTACTGGGCAGCTTCCAAGAGAAAACAGAAGCTAATGTATTGCAATTCCTTACTCTTATAAGCCCAGCTTTTGAACTTCTTGGGAAAATGTGGCCATTCTCCTTTTACTTGTTGTCTCCTTAGAAATAATTATAAACCAAGCTTGATTCCTGAAGTTCAGTCTTAGGCTAAGAGACAAAAACATTCTTGATACACATATTCATACAGAACAAGACAAAGATACTGCTGTTTTATTTTTTATGGGAGAATTATTTCCTGAAAGACTTTGTGCTAATAAATGGAGCCCTTCTTCTGTAAGCATATGTTCATCTGACCAGACAGTTGAGTACAACACGTACAGTTAGGGAAGCCTACCGGGGTGATGCAGGGGGTGTGACTTAGAGCACCTGAGTTATCTACCAAAACCAGGTAAGGTGAACATATCCCTGTTGCTTTTGGTTTTTCACTGCCTTTTATGAGGATTCAGCTGTTGTCTTTCAACTTGGAATTTGGAGAATTTACCACTTAGTGTTTTCATTAGTGGACATACTGCTGCAGGGCTTTAGTTTTAAGTTCCCATTAAGCTAATTGTATTTTCTCACCTTAACATTTAAGAAGATCATTTCCACAGCACAGTGGAGTGATTGGTGTTTATTTCCTGGTAATGTTCTGATAACTAGTGGTTGACTAGAACACTTAAACTGTTCTTGTCTTTCTGAGTTCAGTAGGTATCTGGCAGATCTATGAATGCCTTGTCCAATTAAAGCAGAAACTTGAGGCAAAACACACCAGCTTAGCAAAATGAACGTTATAGCAGTTAGAGCTAGACAGTGATCTTGCTTACCTTTTTTTTTAAAAATTTTTAAATTTTTTTTTTTTTAATTATTAAATAGAAGGACTGTATGAACAGGCCATGGATGAATGTGTGATCTAACTGTCTTGATGGGGAGGGAGAACTCTGACCTTTGGCGTGTCTTTAATACAAAATTACTTCAGCATTGTCATAAGTTGATTGGAAATATTTCTCCTCACATTACTCATGAGATGTCAACAAGTATGCAAATGTGAAAATGTAACATATGTCTCCTTGCTGCTTTTATACATGGTTTCTCCCACCAGTTTAAAAGAGTAAAAACAACCTTTTAAAATGCCGCTTCAGAACCAAGTCCTGTAGTGTTGAAGACTACCACACTATTATGTTCTTAGTCTTCTGCTGAAATGTTAGGTAGTTTATTCTTTTATTAATTTTACACACTTGGACTGTAGCCTAATTTTATGTTATGGTGATCTTATGCTGCAGTTAAAAGTTTGCATCTCTAGTAGTCCTCGTTGTTACACAGTGTTGCATTTTTTGGGAGGTTTCTTTGCTGTCTTTCCTCAGAGCATCATTGATCCTTTTGCTACAGCTAACACAAAAAAAAGCATTAGTATCTTTCTTTTGATCTCTGTGGTAAATGCATTTATTTCCGAATGAACTCTAATGCTGTTAACTTCTGTAGACTTCCTGAGAGCATAATAACTAGGGATGGACCAGCGATTTAGATCTAATAAGACCCAATCAGGTATTTTGTATTGTACATTCTGTCTCACATCTGTTCATGGGAGGTGGTCCTAGCTTTTCTGTCACAGGAGCCAGGCAGTCCCCTTGCCAGCATAGTACTGCTCTTGATTTGCCACAGAGGAATCAGCTTGGATGCCTGAAATCTAGGATTTTTATTCTTTTGCTGAAATGTGCCACATTTACTCCCTGTGTTTAACAAACACAGTTGTTGCACCATTTCATTTCACTGTTAATATGTTTAGACCATGATGTAATAATGCTTGCCAAAGAGATTTAGGTGTTGTTATAGTTTTAACTGTGCTTAATTAGTGCATCCCGTGTTTTAAGTCAAAGTCTTAGGGTTGCCTTTTTCACAGTGTTAAAATATCTTGGATATTGTAGACCACGGAAGATGAGTCCAGGGTAGCAATGCTGACTTCTGCTGGAGGGTGGTTGCATGCACTGTGTTTTACTTGCAAACTCCAGGGGTCCTGAGATGAGACTAACAAATCTGTCTTGATATTAAAGTATTGCACTGTCAGTTGGGGTATCACAGTGCAGTGTTTGCTAAAGCTTTCAACAAATGGCAGAGTTAGGAAGGTGGTGTGCCTACAATAAACTCCTGGGTTTTATGCTGTCTCACTCTCCTTGGCAAGGTAGAAAGGATATGATCATACAAATCCTTTTATCTGGACTGCAGGCTTCATGTTTTGATAGGAACAAAAAAAAGGAATCTCAGAAGACAAATGAGATGCTTTAAAGCATCATTGGGTATTCTAGTCAATTGGCTGTTATAAAAAGTGCTTCCTTTCTGCCTTTCACATATTTCTTAGATCCTAGGTTTTGTCTGCATCCAGTTAGTGCCTAAAAATTGAAATGGGCAGAATTAAGTCAACAAGATAGGGTGTTTAGTTTTTTTTTTTTCCCGTGAGTGATACAGTTGTGCTTTTGGGTGAAGCACTAGAGACTCCACCTCTCCACTGTACTTACAGTGGTGTAACACGGAGCTGCCTTTCAGATGAGCAGCAGATTGTACCGTGTTCCATCAGAATAACCAAGTGTTTTATGCTTGGTAGTCTGAGCTCTGCATTTGTTGATATGACACAATGCAAAGTGGTAGAGGACTGTTTTGTAAAATACTAGAATTAAAAACTGTACATGATCCTTCTCAAAGTTTAAACTAAAACATGTCTGAATATCAGTTTATTTACTTTAATTTTTGAATTTGAGGAAAAGAGTACATCTTTTGGTTTATAAGTTGGAGAGAGCAAAGTAGTGTGTGCATGGCATACATAAAGTACACACGACCGTTGAAAACAATTTTTAATGGAATGTCTCTCCTAGATTTAAAAATTTTGCACATAATAGATTGCTGCAGTAATTACTTATCTTGTCAGTACTATGATGACAGTTACTGCATCTTAATATGGCATAAAGTTTTGAACAGTAATGGGAAAATAGATATTCTCTATCTCTCCACTTCGGTAAGTTAAACCACATATTTTTTGATATGAATAGTAAAATGTTTCAAATAAGAATAGCAGTGTGTCACAAAGTGCACACAAATACGTTTTATGTCTTAAAAACAGTTAAGCTAGCAAATCTAAAAGACACACAGCTCGTTTTCCCTATTGTTGGACTGAAATATTTTACAGACACTTACTAGGTATTATTAAATCGTTATTTTAAATGAGATTTCATTGTGAAAGTCTTGAAACATGCAGACAGGCATCAACCTCTCTGGAGAGTCAGCTGAGGAATAGAAAATGTTACTACTTAAGTTTCTAATCCAAATGTAGCCTGCAGAGCATATACCAATACAAATTGGTTGTTACTGCTCCCCTCTTCTTGGGCTGTTGGAGCATTTAGAAGGGTTTGTTGCGATAGGACGAGTGACAGTGGTTTTAAACTGGAGCAGGGTAGATTTAGGTTGGACCATGAGGAAGAAGTTCTTTAGTGTGAGCGTGGTGAAATACTGGGTCAGGTTGCCAACAGATGTTGAGTCTCCCATCTCTGGACACAATTCAAAGTCAAGCTTGATGGGGCCCAGAGCAACCTGATCTAATTGGAGAGATATCCTTGATCACTTCAGGGGTGTCCTGCAAAGATGGCCTTTGAGGGTCCCAGCCCAATGCCTTCTGTGATTCTGCATTATTCTGTGACAGGACTTCCTAGCCCAGGTTGTGGGTGGTTGTTGTTGAGGAAATGAGTCCTCTTTCTGCAGTGACATCCTTATTCCAGTTCTTTGGACTTATTTGGAGATATGCCTGGGTCCTGTAGAGCACTTTTGGGGAAACTCCTTTGGGAGCCATAACAGTCATTTATAGCTTTTTTTTTTGTCACTGAAACTCCTAGATGCACAAGTCTGAATGAATTTAAAAATCTGGTGGCACTTGCATTGAGAGATGTGGTTGTACTGCATGCTATGGGGTGGATGCTGGGATTACGTTTCTTGATGCAGACAGAAGTCTGCACATCCTTCAAATAAATAGGCTATTGTTTAAGTGTGCTAACAGGTTAATATATTCCATATGTAAAAAAATGTAGATCTGAAAAAAAAAATTGGTGTTACTGGCTAAATATATCATATTTACAGTAAGCAGGATAGAGTGGGCAAATACAGAGCAGTAGCAGTCACTGGTCAGCTCAATGGGCACTTGGCCAAATACCATTAAAAATGTTGACATTAAATATTTTGGGGGTTTAGTAATATGTAATTAACTACTGTTTAAACACCTCTGCTCAGACTGACCTACATGTCTAGTTTAGAAATTCTGTTACAAGTAGTAGATTGAACATGTTTGGTGTATAGTGGTTTGTGAAAGGCGATAGAGGGCACATCAAACTTCTGATAATTCTTGGTTTCTAAAGAAGAGGAGCAAACAAATGCCTGATAATAAATTTTGTCTTTTTTTTTTTTTTCCAGATTAGCACTGTACGTATATGAATATCTGCTCCATGTAGGAGCACAGAAATCAGCCCAGACGTTTTTATCAGAGGTATGTTTCTCCATCCATTTTCTCCTTACATAGTTGGCCAGTGTGTACAAGTGAAATATGGGAAACATGTTGGTCTAGAACAACCAGTGATGACAACTTTGAATATGTGTTCATGTTGATCAGCATAGATCCCAATTCCGGGAAGTTAGTTTGCCATGTCATTTAACCTGCCTTTGCAGAAGTACTTTTGTTGTGATTTGCTATCACTATTTGGATTTGCCACAACATTAGGGAAGGATTAATCTATTTTCTGTAATAAATGTTTATGTTAGAGAATGCATCAAGGGTACTTTTTTTTTTTTTCCTATGACCTTCTAACGTGTTGTTGGTATTTGCAGTTGTGAATGATGTACCATTACAAAATACACAGCAGTCGTGTATTTTACCTCCTACTGCCATGTAGGTGTAGTTTTCATTCTTTTAAGCATTGTCTCTGTGTTTTCTTACATGTTTCTGACCTCTTTACTTTTCATCTGGTAGAATTAATTATGACTGCAACCGTTTAGGTTATGTTTCTTAAATACTTTCAACTGCTAATGGAACTTTTTGTCTTTAAATAATAGTTATTATTTCTTACAGTCTTCCAAAGACTTTTCGTACGTCTTTTGAAGACTGAAGCAAATGATGTCTCCTTAGCACTTTATATTTACTGTGGGATACAAAACCTTTTGTCATCCAAACCTATTGAGATCTTTTGGATTTATTATTGTTTTAAATCTTTCTGTGATGAGAACATTAAAAGTAATAATAACACTTGAATAGTAAGCAGAAATGAGGACAAAATAGGCAAGATATTGTACTAGGAAAACATCCTGCTTCAACTGATACTCCTTCAAAAGCTAATGAAATTGCTGGTGACCATATTTTTGAGGTGAGAGAGGGGATGGTGAGAACCCAGAACATTGTTTGTTGTGTTTATAGAAAATGCATATAGGAGATACAAAGAAAAATGAATTATGATAATATCAATTTATGTTTCTAGTAAAGTATATATTTTTTTTGACAGTTGATTTTCTTCTTTGGTAAAGGAATGGAAAAATAAGAGGGAAAATAATGGCTAATATAATCTTGGCTTTCCCAAAACAGCCGTCATTTGTAAATAATGCACTGCACAAGATTAACTTTGCTCATTTTGTTTTTATGGTGTGTTTGCAAAATGAGGAGTTCACAGAAGTATGACTAGTAAGACATTTGGATTTCTAGAAAACATTTAATACACTGTCTTGAAACTTAACTTTAAAAACTAGTTCAGTCTTGAGTTACAAAGAAATTCTTGGGTCTGGATGAATATAGTATGGGAATATATAAAATCTTTCAAATTAAGACTGAATACTAGCAGAAAGACAGCAGTCATGGGAGTTGGTATGAGGTGTCTGTAAGATTTCACACAAAGCTGTGATACCTCATTGATTAGCTGTGCAGAAAGGTAAAATACTAGGCTGACAATATTTGTGAATGCTTGTATGTTGGAAACAACTAGAGGCAATTATCACTGATATGGAAAATCCTGGAAAAAAGATAACGTTTGGGAGGGCAGATTCACGCTGATAAAACTGTACACTAACACAGCTTGGAGAAAATAAACTAAAATGGACAAGTTAAATGGCAAGGAGTAAAAGCAGCAGCAGAAAATAATGGTAGTTGATTGCAGGTCTTAACATTGCAATGCCCATTCAGGCCTGGGCTGTAAACCACAAATAACTCTACCCTGACTCTGTAGCCCTTGTCAATCAGCTGTTTTTCTTAGAATATGGGTGTATAGGATGAAAATAGGAACATCAACTGAGAGAAGTGCACAGAAGTATTCTAGTGTATTTTTCATCTGATTAAAGTGACAGTTTTCCATGTGTTTTTTGTTCTTATGTGTCTCAAAGCTGTTAAAAAACAAGCACCCTATTGTATTGAGCTTATTGTGAGAGTACTTAAGGTGTAGACGTCTGAGTGGCACACGAGGATGTTCCGTACTGGTTTAGTCTCTTCATGAAAAGAATGGCTGTTCAGGTTCAATGTCCTTTCTGCTCACACCAGAGTAATTTGGGTGGATTTTGTTAAAAATTGAATGGTTCACCTTCACTATAAAACTGAAAGCAAGCATACAGCTTGTCTGAGCTATGCAGCAGTCAGTGGTATCTATATGTATAAATGACAAAAGTTAAGAGCTGATCCTTTGATATCTACCAGGGAACATGACTAAGAGTAATGGAACAATATGAAGGAGAGTAAAATTTAAGTTGGATATCATGGAAACCACTCCACAACTAAACAATTTAGAGGTGGTTGTCCTAAGA
>VWZE01023282.1:61180-71494 GCA_013396675.1 Eubucco bourcierii
TTCCAGTGAGGGTGGTGAGGCACTGGAACAGGTTGGCCAGGGAGGTTGTGGCTGCTCCCTCCCTGGATGTGTTCAAGGCCAGATTGGATGAGGCCTTGAGTGAGCTGTACTAGTGGGAGGTGTCCGTGCCTATGGCAGGGGGTTGGACCTAGATGATCCTTGAGGTCCCTTCCAACCTTACCATTCTATGATTCTGTGATTCTATGATCAGCTGGTGTCACATTTCCACCTGACTTGTTAGAATGTTTTAATAGTGAGATGTGTGACAAAGAGCTTAGCTTTACGTAAAGCTTGTAGGGTGTATTAAAGACTATGCTGTAATCATTTGTATACAGATTATTCCTTTCAAAGGTCTTAGTGATATAAATAACATTCTTCTAGAAGTTGCTGAGCACAGTGTTTGGACATTTGAGATGTCTACTCATTCTGATGGTGAGTTTTTCCTAAGAGCAACTTGAATCTCTATATTTATTGCTCTGTTTTTGGGGGGGGGGGAAAAAGATAAAAGATCACTTTCTTCTCCGACCCCATATTCCTTCAGCAGAACTAAGAGGTTTTTGCCTACCCTAAACCCCAAACGCCCCCAACCCCTAATTTATCACTAATATTGGATAGGTCTAAAATTGGCATCTGAGGCATTATGAATATTTTTTTCATCTACTTTCTCCCAAAGATTATAGTGAAAGGCCTGTGAGCAGACATTCCTGAAAGCATCATTAAATGCTTTTTGAAAGTGACCATAAATCTCACGCCTTATATTTCCATGGTATAGTGAAACTGTATTCTTCAACAAGGACTGCTTTATTCTGGTTTCATTAAACTATCTTTTTTTTTTAACTTTTAAAACTTAGGCTAAACTGCCCCTGAGATGCAGATTTTGAGGTTCTCCCGGTTCAGTGGTTCCTCATTAAAAGCAAGTTTCTAGGTGCAGTTACATAGGTAGGTGCAATTTTCTTTTGAGTTAGAAGTGGGTGTGACTCTGCATAGTTTATACTTGGCCTGCTTTGCTCAACTGCTCAGTAATGATCAAGGACTGTTGTATCAAAAGCAGTGCTTCTGGTCTCACTTGCCTATCGATTCCTTACCTTGGTTCTGCAACTTGTAAGGCCCTATTGTGATTTTACTGGACATCACTATAGCTATAATTTGCCTTCAGACACATGATCCTTACTACTACATAGGCAGTACCTGTGTCCATCTGGAGAGGTTATTTCATAAAACTAGAAAAACTATTTGAAATGGACATAGCAGTCTTGTTATAAGTGATATAGAAATGAAAACTATCTTGTTCCATATGGAGGTGAAAAGCACCTCCTTCCTTAACAGTTATTGCTAAAACAATATCCTATGTTTTTTTTTGTGTAAATAACATTCCTTTTAAAGTATGGAATGAAATACCTTTCTTTACTGCTCTTTTCAGAACTCAGAAATCACATCTCACTTCCTGGTGTTCACATAGATGTATAATAAAATGTATTCTTAGATACGAATGCTAGAAGGAGACTAATGAAGTCTGGTGTTTGCTTTGCAATTTTGCATGTGAACACGTTAACTAAATCCATACAGTTAAAGATTGCACCAGACCATTAGAAAAATCAAACGAACAACTAATAAACTGTATTTTGTGCAGAATACTCCTGTTAATGTGTCCCACAAGGTGCTAAGTCCTTGGCTTTCTTATATGTGCAACAACAAAAAAGTAAATGTGAAAAACATGACAAACATTTAGAATTCTTATCTGCCTTTAGCTGTAAATTGTGTAGGAACACTAGTAGTATCAAGTGAGGTGAATGTCTTCATGTAAGGACGGCATTTATTGGAAGGTTTGGAGAGCATAGCATGGTTCACAGTCTGAGAACCTCATGCAGTGGTACTGCCAGATTTGTAGAAAGGCAAGTTTAATGCTTTCAATCTCTTCAGCTCCTTGATTTCATTGCTTAGTGGATGATTTTTTAAAACAGTTGGTGTGAAAGGGATTAATTAAAAACAAGCTTCAGCTCCCAGTCAAAGTAGTCATCACTTTCTGCAAAACTACATTGGCTTGCTTTAGGGTTTGGTTTACCTATTTACAGGTTTATCTCAGAATG
This sequence comes from Eubucco bourcierii, assembly GCA_013396675.1. Lineage (NCBI taxonomy): Eukaryota > Metazoa > Chordata > Aves > Piciformes > Ramphastidae > Eubucco > Eubucco bourcierii. Next base: position 63,268 of record VWZE01023282.1, read on the forward strand.
TTGCACGTAGCCTCCAAGACTATGAAACTGGTTTTGTTTGCTCTTCAGAGGTTCTCAAAGGTGAGAAATCAGTGCTTTTCTTGGATTGTAGAGATCTCTCTTGCAGGAAGAAACGTTTTTATTTTGTTTCCTGTTAAGAAACTCCCCAGGAGAGTTCTCATTCTCACAGCTCCCTGAAGAAGGAAGATATGTCCATTTTGCTCCTACCATCCAGTTCCTCCCAGTACACTGTTGCATAATATAATGATTGGATTTGAACTACTCTGTGTCACAAATGTTATTTGCATTCTCTGATAAGGGAATGTGTTGTTTCTTGCAGTCCACATAATTTTTTGTCTTTACAGGAGCAACTTCACAGGTAAATTTATGCTCTGCTTCTCGTTTAATATGAGGACTAAGCCATTTGTTTCAGAGAGAGAAACACATTCCCTCCCCAAAATGTCAACACTTCTCTCAGTGGAGATTTAATTTTCTCAGAATGTAGAAGTAAAATGGTTAATTAGTTTGAGTTAAGTAGAAGCCTCTGACAGTATAAGGAACCTCCATTTCCTCTGAAGGGAGTTTAGTGTCTCTTTCATGGTTCCCTGAGGGAGGCAGTGGACATGTTGAAAGAATGTCTCTTTGGAAAACAAGAAAAGCTGTTTTCTGGGAATGTTCTCTGGAAAAGTAGCATTAGTTAGAGTAGATCACTGAAAAGATTTGTATGCACTATATGTAAAACCATGCCAAATTTATGAAATGGGACAAAACTTAGTTTATTTGCTTGAAAGGACAGGAGAGTATGTGAAGATTTCATCAAGTTAAGGGGGAAGTTGGTGATTTAAGAGTTAATGTGGTGTGGACAGCATGAGCTAGAGGTCAGAAAGACTCACTGAGAAGTGGCTGGTATGCTCAGGCTGCTTTGCAGCCTTCCACAATAGTTTAGTTTATCCAGTATGAAGGTAGAATGTAGTTGTAAGCGTACTTTTATTTACTGTTGATAGACACTGTTAAAATTACTAGATGATTTAGTCTGTAACATACGTCTTCACGGGTTCACTTTGTTGTGTACTGACGTCTGTGTTTTTCTTTATAATAAAAATGAAACTAAGGTACTTCTGTTCTAAAGTTATGACATATATTATTGTCTGGAAGAAGGCTTTACTGAAAATTTTTGACCAGTTCAGTAGAAATCCCAAGTGTTTTTTCCTGCATGGTTGCCTTGATGAATAGTTACTAACTTCAACCCTTTGTCAAAATGATGTCATTTAGTGTATCCCAGTGTACTCCTGGTGTATTTGGAATAGAGCTCTACTGACTCACATTTTAATTTTCTTTTTTTTTTTTTTTTTTTTTTTANTATTACAGTTTAAGTTTTAAACTTTATAAGTTGGAGTGAACTCAAAATCGAGGTTTCCATGGAGAGAGAATATTTTCTTTCTTTTGCAAATGAAAGCACTTCTTATGCATAAACAGATGTCATGATGTATGTCTGAGTAATTTAATATATAAAAGTGTAAACTATGTAGATTTCAGATATTCCCTCCAAAGTTAAAAAAATGTAGCTTCTTTTTAATTTATTTGGCTTTTAAGAATGAGAAGATTGATCCTTCTGTGAGTTTAGGTAGCATGCTTTGGGAAATGTCCTGTTTCTAAGCAGTTATATTTAACAGCATCATATTTACCACTGTTGACATACAACAGATCATTCTCATTCCTTGCTTAGTGCACGCAGTATGGTTTTACAGCACTCCAGAAAGTTATTAAAGGAGGTTAAGTTGTAGCCTAGTAACATTGGGAATATTAAATTGACTAACAAATGCTCTGAATTTAGAGTTAAAGATGTTCTGACATTAATATTTAATGCTGATTGTGCGTAATGCTTTACATCAATAAAGTACTGAACAAACATTTGATCAATAGAGAACAAATGTTGGATTAAAGCCTTGCCACAACCCACTTCCTCTGCACGCTCTTCCTCCCTCTCAGTATTCTTTCTTTTGATGCTTTATTTTCCATACCAGGATTTCATCTGGTGTTTATAATGCTAAATGGTTTTGGTAGCCTTCTATTAAATGTTTGCTTTTAGCAGTTCTAATTTAGCCGGTGAGTTTTCTCTGTGTGCTAGTTACCAAAGAGTGTTTTCAGAACTCCACAGAGGTGTGTACTTCCACGTGTAGTCACACATTTGTCTTTACCAGAATAATGTAGTAGAAGCCCGGTAGTACACTGATATAAAATGTTGTTCATTTCCTAGTACTAGTATTTGACCAGGTTTGAGGCACTTTGCTGAAATATGTTCTTTAGCCTCATAAAAAGTAAAAGTGAAAGTGGGTCTGATTTCAGCACAAATGTGGATTTTGTCATAAGCTTGACTGCTTGGTTAATACATCTAAGTGGCTCATTTCAGACTTACTTAACACATGCCTGGAAAAACCAAAGACTTACAACTTCCATCTGCTCTCTAATATGATGAAAGATGAATCCTGAAGATCACAAATTGTGAGAGACATGCAGCTTTTAATAAGAACAGCTGAGCAACAAATGCTCTATGAGAGGTGGTGAAAAATCAAGTAATGAGGAGGAAAGGCAGGCAAGCCTCTTGAGGGAACATGGATATCCATGGCTAACTAGAACTGTCACATCCAAAAATCACACTAAACATGAGATGCACATTATGTAACAGGAGTCACAGGGAGCAGATAACAGTCTTTTTGAATTTTCTACCAAATCTATGGCTTAACACTACAAGCAATTTTTCTAGCATGGATTCATAAGCTTGCACAGAATGTTTTACTTGTAAAGTAATGTTGTGCAGATGTCCGTATTAGGATATCTATTTTACAACTGAGGTTTTGAAAGCTCTGTGCTATAAACGCGTTAATACAGCCACCAAATATACATAAACCTTCCATATGTACAAACAGAGCCTTTTGTTCTGTGTATACTGTTTCAGGAGAAAAAAAAAAAAAACAAAACAAAACACACATGTGCATCTCTGTACCAGGAGATAGATAGAGGGTGTGGCATAATTAAGAAGCATCAAAATTAACTTAGGCTTCGGGTGAAAATCAGCTTTATACTTCCTCTTTGTAGGCTGTTTCATTTTGAACCCTCCTTACCTTAAGTGGGCATTCTAATAGCACTGTCATAGTAACATCTACAAACTCGATTTATGCCGGTTAGAAAGGAATACCTGTAAGAAAACTCAAATGCAGCAGTCTGTAACCCATCAGAGGCCAATTTAGCCTGCCAAGAAAGTAGCAGTCTGAATAATTCACGCCAGAAGAGGTACGTGGCCTGTCTAGTTTATTCTGACATCGGAAGAGGAAGACAAAGCTCTTTATAAGGTGCATGATAAATATTATGTCCTGAGCCATGGAGAGTCAGAAAAACATTTTCCAGCTCTGCTTTCCAGTTCCTGTAACTGCATTGTAAAACTGAGATTTTTGCCTATGAAATCTACAGATTTCTCAACTATAAAAAGTTGCATATAATCCATGAGTTTGAATATGGTTTTGATTTTAAGAGAGGAACAGAAAATTATACATATACTGCATGTATAGATGTATATATATATATATGTATGTTTATATATATGTGTGTATATAAGTATACATATATACACATTTACACATACACACACACACATATATATATGTATTTATATATATATATATATATATACACATGTAGACAAAGACATATATAGTGGAGTATGATGTTACACATCATAAATCAATTTTACATGAGTAGGATTTGCAGTGAGATTTGTAAAGGCAGACACTTGAATCCCTGTGGAGCATGACCTCATTGACTTTATCACAGATCTAAACAGATGTTGTGATCTGCCTGTACAGATCTGATGGTGGGATCAAGGACTTTGGCCCTAATCTGGCAAACAATTTCATGGTCGAGTAGCATCTTGTGTGTGAGTAGTCTCTTAAAACTCATGTATACGTTTGAAGTATCAGAATCATAGGAAACAGTTTGAATGCAGTGGACCATCTTTGCTTACTGTCCAATTTTGGAATTAGTTCTGAATATAAAAAACTATTAGTTTATTTAACCTTTTTTTTTTCCTGAATGTTTTTGTTGAAAAGACCTTTTTCTGGTTCCCTCAATTGTGAAGAAAATGTCAAAATGTGTGTTTATAAGGAGAAATCTTTTGAAGAGGTATTCCCAGGATGATTCTTGCATATCACTGCAGGAATATTATTCTCCACCCTAGCAGTTAATTAACAATATTCTGTTTATTCACATGGTTTTATGTTATTGTGTGTACAGTAACTTCGTATTTACTGATACCCATTGCCAACTGCTGTATTTTTCTTGCTTCAGCTGCTTTCTTCCGGTTGTTACACAGTAGACATGTGTTGGATTGGGGACTGATGGATCACAAGAGGATAGCTCTTACTGCTCCTGACTCAGATCCAGCTGCTGCCTTGGCTTTCACTCATTTAAAACAATTTACTTTCTGCTAGTTGAATAGTTAATTTAGCATTTGCAGTAACTGCCCTCCTCCCTTCAAAGATAAACAAAATTAAAAATGAACAACCTTCTACCAACTGTTCTTTCTCTTGCTGTGTGATGGCTATCCCTGGAGTACTTGTAAAGTCTTTTGTCCTCCTTGGTGCTAGTGATAAAGAAGGCTTCCCCTCACGGTCTGCAAGGAGAACTTTTCCTGTAGCATTAAGAGGGAAGTTGTGGGTCTGTCAGTGTCTTCAGTTTCTGTATTCCTTTTGTTGGTGGCCTTTGTTGATACTCATCTGTGGTGGTCTCTTGGAGCTTGGCTACTTACAGTAGCTGGCAGAATACAGTTCTTGGAGAATTACTGTGGTTCGTTCTTCGTACCCTCATGAATATTGATGTGGGATTTTGAAATGATGCTTCTTGCTGTTCTATCACGTTTGAGATTTAAGCCCATGCCTTTTCAACAGTGAGGTATATAGGGGAAAATGTTATTTCCTTTTCCTCTTAACATAAAACATCCTTGCTGTCTTTCCTGATAATTTGCAGAATTTCTTCTTCCTGCAACATAATTTTTTTCAGTGTTACAGTATGTGGAGCATTTTGTCAAAGCTTCTGTTCCCTAAATCGTGCAAGGAACTAAACTTTAGTTATTTTTTAAAAAAAACTATCCTGCTTGATTACTTAGAAAACATGACCTTAGTGAATGATGAAAAATGATTAGGTACCAAAAAAAGAAATGTCCCCAGTAATGTTGAAATTGCTTATATTCAGTTTCCTGAAATCCAGATTACCACAAGAAAATGGTATTGAAAGCATATCCAAGAGAGATATTTCAAAACAGGGCTTGAATAGGTTTTTGGTGCTGTACCCTGTTTGCTGGATGTTATCCCATACTGGTAGTTCTGGACCCTTTAGAATTAATAAACATACATATGTGGCACAGTCGACTTGCTAGAGGGCAGGGATGCCATCCAGAGGGACCTGGACAGGCTGGAGAGGTGGGCCCAGGCCAACCTGATGAAATTCAATAATGCCAAGTGTAAGGTCCTGCACCTGGGTAGGCACAATCCCAAGCACAAATACAGGCTGGGTGGTGAATGGCTGGAGAGCAGCCCTGAGGAAAAGGACCTTGGAGTCTGGGTTGATGAAAAGCTCAACATGAGCCTGCAGTGTGCACATGCAGCCCAGACAGCCAACCGAGTCCTAGGCTGCATCAAGAGCAGCGTGGCCAGCAGGGCAAGGGAGGGGATTCTGCCCCTTTACTCTGCTCTCGTCAGACCCCACCTGGAGTACTGTGTGCAGTTCTGGAACCCTCAGCACAGGAAGGACATGGAAGTGTTGGAGCGGGTCCAGAGGAGGGCCACAAAGATGATCAGAGGGCTGGAGCAGCTCTCCTATGAGGACAGGCTGAGAGAGTTGGGGCTCTTCAGCCTGGAGAAGAGAAGGCTTCGAGGGGACCTGATAGTAGCCTTCCAGTATCTGAAGGGGGCCTACAGGAAGGCTGGGGAAGGATTATTTACAAGGTCCTGCAATGACAGGACAAGGGGCAATGGGTTTAAACTGGCAGAGGGGAGATTTAGACTGGATGTTAGGAGGCAGTTCTTTCCAGTGAGGGTGGTGAGGCACTGGAACAGGTTGCCCAGGGAGGTTGTGGCTGCTCCCTCCCTGGATGTGTTCAAGGCCAGATTGGATGAGGCCTTGAGTGAGCTGTACTAGTGGGAGGTGTCCGTGCCTATGGCAGGGGGTTGGAACTAGATGATCCTTGAGGTCCCTTCCAACCTTACCATTCTATGATTCTATGATTCTATGATTCTAATTATTACTAAAACATACAAAGAAGTGTAAATTGTTTCTTCCAATATGTGTACTAATTTAATAAGTGGAATCTGTACATTTTAGGTTTTAAAAAAAAACCCTAGCAATTAACTATTTTCAGTTACTTGAAATTGTCTTAATGTCAGCAGTTACAGCTGAATTGTCTGTCCAAGGTGTCAGCCACAGATTGAAATCTTTTTTCTCACTACCTCTCAGGAGAAATGACTTTCTAAGGGTTTATAGAGATATCTCTGGGTGAATGGGTAGATAGGAAGTAAGAATGAATGATTGAACAGTATTTGAAGTTCCTTTGATTGGAACTGCTGTATTTTGTTGGGGGAGAAAGAAATGTGTGAGTTAGATTTGCTGCCAATTGCAAAGTAATCTCTGATATGATGCTAGTGCATACTGGAAACATTATTAGAGGCTGGCATCATCTGTTTCATAAATGACCTAAATACTTTATTTGTAAAGACTATCCCTGTGCTCAGTATTCTTGTTCCTTACTATCTTCTTGTGCTATGAGATGAAGTTGGAGGGATGTGCAGCCCAGTCTATCTGTGGAGCAGGAGTTCAACAGGAAAAAACCCTATGCATGACTGTATAGTTACCAAGTGATTCACCATACTTACAGGCTGTTTTAAGGGGAAAAGCAAAGGTTTGACACGACCGGCAGTTGCTTGAGGAAAAGGGTTGTCAACACTACCCTTCCCATGAAGTGGAGTACAGGTGTTTCCTAGTGGATTTCTGCTGCAGATGCCTGGTATCTGCAGCTGAAACTGCAGTTGAGGCACTGAACTGCAGAGCCACTAACAGCTTCTGGGGAGAAAAAGGAAGATTAATCAACTACAAACTACTTAGGTTTATGAAAAGAGTTGGCCATCACACAAGCTATATAGAGGCAGAGCTGGGCTTTCTAGAAGGTGTTTTTTAATTAAATACTTACGTTCAGCTATGTTCCATTTAAATCCCAGAACACGCATGCAGTTACCTTGCCTGAGACCTCCATGTCCTTCCAGAAGACCCTTTTTGACACTACTGCAGTCCTTGAAGCATCTGTCAGTGACAGTTTGTATCAGTCCTTGTTTCTGTGGATTAGGCAGCGCTAACAAACTGTGCATTTGTTGCTCAGTGACCTGTGACTTAAAATTTTCAGCATAAATGGAAGAAAAAAAAATTACATACTTGATATGCTTATTCTGCACTTTCTGCTTAATTTTTTCAGCCACCCAAAATGCAAAATAAGTCAATAAAGAAAAGGTAGTTGAATGACTGCGTGCATATTGCAATGTGCTTGAGCTACCCCAGCAATTCTGTTCCTGTGAGCTGCAGGGGACTGATGTTAATGAGGTTCTCATCTGTTTTCAGGGAGGGCGATTTTGCGTAACTCCTGCCCACGCTGATTCAGAAATGGCACTGGCAGAAAGAGCAGAGGATGATTTGTTAATAGTATCAACTGGAAATGGCCCAGTTAACATCATTAATGTTATTACTGTTGAGTCGAGGTTTGAATGATGGTTAAAACTTCTTATTTTTGTTATGTACCTTAAAAATAGGTTTTAAGAAAGTGGGAGCTGAAAGAGCTAGCAATTTCGGCTCTGATGATTTTGACACTTAAGAATTAAGTGTCAGTTATGTGTGCTTAGGGTTGACTACAAGTTCTTGTGAGCATAGGGTAGTCTAGTTTGGGGGGTGTTGGGGGGTATGTGTCTTCTTTCTTCCAAATCTCTGGAGTATGCATCAGCTTTCATTGAAGTGAGAGGAAATCCAGAGGTGCTCCAGCTGTTGTAAATCAGGCTGCCTGTTTAAGCACCTGAGTACATGTATAGGCATTAGGATACTTATCCATGTAAATCTCAGGGTTTATTGTTTCAAGCTATGGCTCAGTTCATGCATGTGGCTGTAGTAATGTCTTTGTTCTTAACAAATCATCTTTCTTTTTTTTTTTTTTTTTTTTTTT
>VWZE01023290.1:32938-43816 GCA_013396675.1 Eubucco bourcierii
GCTCAGGGGAGACCTTCTTGCTGTCTACAACTACCTGAAAGGTGGTTGTAGCCAGGGGGAGGTTACCTTCTTCTCTCAGGCAACCAGCACCAGAAGAAGAGGACACAGTCTCAAGCTGCACCAGGTGAGGTTTAGGCTGGAGGTGAGGAGAATGTTCTTCACTGAGAGAGTCATTGGCTACTGGAATGGGCTGCCCAGGGAGGTGGTGGAATCACCGTCCTTGGAGGTGTTCAAGGCATGTTTGGACATGGCACTTGGTGCCATGGTCTAGTCTTGGGGTATGTGGTGCTGGGTTGGACTTGATGATTTTTGACGTCTCTTCCAACCTTGGTGCTACTGTGATATTGTGATTCATTTTCTTATTCTGTTCTTGAGATAGCTTGTTAAATAAATCCTATCTTAATTAATTTTATGGTGTCTTCATGATTAAATGCTGATTTTGTGAACATCTGTTTCAGTCACAGTTGCAAACCCGCTCCTTTTATGAGCCGTAGATATTTTACATAGACTTACTGTTGACCTTTGTTAGGAAATTTAATATTTTTGTTGTTACTAAGAGCTCTGTAATTGATACTGTTGTCAGTGCCACCAGAATAATTCCTTTAAGTGAAATACTGTATAATGGCTGATAATCTCACTTAACCATAATAAATCATACAAATAGAATTTAACTTTTCATGGATTTGAAAGTATTATTAAACGCTTCAGTACTAGACAACTATAAATTCCCACTCAATTCAAATACATCACTGACATAGCTTTTATTTTATTGTTTCTTGTTTCCTCACTGTCACTTGCCATCAAATAATAAAAATCAGATGGTTTATGCTGTTTAAATAATTACTATGTAATTGCTGAGAAACCCAATGCTTAGTCTAATGTACAAGGACCTGATTTCTATCTTCTGAAAAAAAGTGAAAAGCTTTCTGGTACAGAAAAACAGTGTGGATAAATTTTATTCCCAGTGTCCAGAAAAATTACCTGGGTCAGAGGAAGTTTTATTCAATGGCATGCATAGCCTGGCACATTAACTATGGGGACTACAATCTAATCTTAATAGCCATACATAATTATTTTATCATAAATAAAATAAAAATGTAAATAAAAATAAAATTATTTTATTGTAAATTGCATACTTTCAGAGAACCACTATGAGTAACCAAAAATTTTCATCCTGGGTGTGAGTTCAATTCAGTCACCCTTAAAAACAGCATAAACTAATGTCCCGTGAAAGTGTATAGCATTTTGAAGTCTTCAATTTAATGAGCATGTGGGATGAATTCTCTTTGCATCCTGCGAAAGGCAGTTCTGGTTTAACACATGGGCTAATACACCCTTTTGGTGGACAGTGAATGCTTCTCTAAACTACATCAGATAGAGTAAGGCAAATGCCAGCCTGGTGAATGATAGAGTTCTTTTTAATGAACTAGCTCATACTTACTGTTTCTTCTAGTAAATCAGTGAGCAGAATCATGTCACAGGGATGAGATGTAAAGATCAGAGGGCTCTTATTACTGTTTCCTATTGTTAGAGTTGACATACTTCTGAATATAAAATCTTGTTGATAAGATGACCAATCTGGGTATGAAGTTGTACCTTGCATTAACCACCAGTGATGGTTTGGGAGTTACCAGCCCCCCCCCCCCACTTTGTAAAATGACCCAGACTAGAACTCAGCCTGCTGGAAGTTAAGGAATGAAGCTGTATTTACAGCTTAGGACAATATACAAGCAGATATATACAAAATTTACAGGAATATTTACAGAAATATACAAGTTAAAGGTAATACAGAAACACAACACCCCTCCCAGAATTCAGAGACCCCAGGAGGGGCTCCCAACCACCCTTCCACCTTCTTCCCACCCCTATACCTTACCCCAAGGTTTGCCTTGCACGCAAGGTGAGTTTGGAGGATCAGCCAGGGGGGTTAGAAGAAAAGCGGTTAGTGAAGATTAGTTGGAAGAGAGAAGCCAGAAGCTAGACCACCCGAGATGCTGTGCGCCTATAGACAGAGTGACTTATCTATGTTTTGAGTTCATCTTTTATACACCTCAGCAAGCATATGAGTGAAGCAGACATCACCATGTTTCTCCTTCACAGCCTGCAATGTAATTTTCTCTATTAAAATATTCCAATTAGCCTCAAACCAGCACACCACCTTAGGATAATTTTGCTGGTGAGTAAGTTTAGACTAAATGCTTTAATGTTTCTGAAAAAAAAAAACCAAACACATTTTGTTTATATTAGACATACCTTTAAAAGTAATATAACCTTTAAAAGTTATCTAGTCCAACCTCACTTGTGGTGAGTTCCACCACTCTGATAATTTTTATAGCTCCATGGACTTACTCCAACAGGTCTTTCTCATGCTAAGTACTGTAGAGCTGGATGCAGTATTCCAGATGTAGTCTAAATAGAATAGAGAGACAGAATCACCTCCCTTAACCTCCCTCAATCTGCTGGTCACAGTTGTTTTGATGAAGTCCAAGATATGCTTGGCCTTAGAGATACTAGCACATATTGCTAGCTCATGTCCAGGTTTTCATCCAGGAGTAGCCCCAAGACTTTCTTTGCAGAGCTGCTCTTGATCCATGTCTCCCAGCATGTGTATGTTCTTGGGATTGCTCTGACTGTTTCACCTTGTTGAATCTCATGAGATTCACACAAGGTAACCATTCAAACATGTCAAGATGTTACAGGGAGTCATGTCGAAGTCTTTCCAGAAGTCCAAATAAATGACATCTGTAGCTTTTCCCCTGTTCACTAACATAGTCACTCTATCACAGAAGCTGCTAACTTGGTCACATAGGACCTGCCCTTGGTTAAAAAAACGTTGGTTTTCTCAAATCTCCTCTCTGTCCTCTATGCATATTAGCATAGCTTCTAGGAGGATCTGTTCAATGATCTTACCAGCCAGAGGTGAGACTGACAGGTCATTATTTCCTAGGACCCTCCTTTCTACTGTTAAAAAATGGGTGCAATATTTAATTTTTTTTCAGTCACCAGGGATTCTACCTAACTGCCATGACATTTCAAATATCATGGACTGTGTCTTGGGAACTACATGAGCCAATATCTTCAGAAATCTGGTATGTGTCTTTTTAGGTCCTATAGACTTATGTATGTTCAGTTTCCTTATCTTCTTTTGCAGTGGGACTTCAGTCCTCCAGTCCCAGGCTTGATATGTGTCCATGGGAGAGGAGTGTAAAGAGAGTCGACCATTGAAGACTGATGTCTTCTGGAAATACAACAGAGAGGGAGTAATCCCAGAGGATTCCTGATCCTGATGTGAGAGTTGAGAGGCCTCATTAAATTTGCAGGTGACACCAAAATGGGTTGGAGTATTGATCTGCTTTAAGGTTAAACTAAAGGTTCTGCAGAGGAATCTGGACAGAATGGATCAACAGGCCAAACTCAGTTTTATGGGGTTCACCAAGTCAAGTCAAGAAAAGTACTGCGGCCTGCACTTGGGACACAACTTGGAAGGATACAGACCTGGAGTAGAGTAGCTGGAAATCTGCCTGTCATAAAAAGACTTGGGTACTGAACATGAGCCAGCAATGTGTTCAGGTAGCCAACAAGGATAACACCATCCTTGCCTGTATCAGGAGTAGTGTGGCCATCAGGAGCAGGCAAGTGATTGGGCGCCCATACTTGACACTGGTGAGGCCGCGCCTCGAATAGTGTGTTCAGTTTTGGGCCTATCACAGGAAGGACATTGAATTGCTGGGATGTGTCCAGAGAAGGGCAGACACATCTGATGAGCCTGAAAAACAGACCTTATGACTGGTAGCTGAGGGAATTGGGATTGTTTAGCTAAGAATAGAAGGCTGAGGGAAGACCTCATTGCTCTCTACAACTACCTGAAAGGAAATTGTAGTGAGGTGGATGTTGGTCTCTTTTTGCTCGTATCAAGTGTTAGAATGAGAGAAAATGGCCTGAAGGGGAAGTTAGATTGGATCTTAGGAAAAAATCTGTATTGAAAGAATGGCCAGGCATCAGAATAAGTTAACCACGGAGGTGATGGAGTCACAGTCTCCGGAAGTGTTCAAAACAAGTGTAGACATGGCACTTCAGAATCAGTGTTTTAATAGCCATAGTGATGTTAGGTTGATGATTTGACTAGGTTAAATGGTTCTATGATTCTGTAACATAGTTGTTGACCACTGTATTGGTTTGAGTTTAAGCTTTCTAGGGGACTCAAAATTTAGCTAACAGAAATCAATATAATAATAATAATAGGATGTCTTCCCCTCTCCTTCCCTTTGGAAAGAAAGGAATTAAATGCAGAGAGAGAAGGGGTGAAACACCCAAGGAACAGTTGTGCTTTGATTTGGAACTTAAAGGAAAAAACTGTAACAATAAAGAAAAGGTATTTAATGTAGAGGAGTTACAAAGTGATACAGGGAAAGGAGAAAAAACAAGATACAAAAATATATGTACAACCAGATTGATGACAATGGATGGAGGTAGATTCAGGAATGGGTGTCTTCCATGTGGTAGAAAATGACCTCATGGTAAGTCAGGAGCAGCAGGAACAAGATGGTGCTATCAGGCAGGCAGGCCAAGAGACAGAAAAACAGGAACTTCTTTTGTTTATATAGGGGGTCCAGACAGGAAGTGGGAGTAGGCTAACCACTACACCTGGGCTCAGGTGTCAGGTTCAGACCCTTCCCCTGGGAGGAATCAGGAGGACACGAGGCCAGGTTCAGACCGCAGACCAGCCCGCCATGAGGGTTAACCGTTTACAACTACCTCAGCCTTCTCCCCATTTGTTGTTGCTAGCTTGCCAGTATTGTTCATCTGTGGGACTACTTTTCTTTGACTCTCCTTTTCTGGTTAACACACTTGTAGAAGTTCTCATTATTCTTTACATTCCTTGTCAAGTTCAATTCCACTTTCTAGCACTCACAGAAAAAGTGTATCTTGTCGACATATAAGTCCTTGAAAAATCAATGTTCAATGTGCACAAAATATTTTTTTTTTCATTATCAGAAGTTCAGATTCACAAAACTTGGGGATGCCTGAGTCATTTTACTCGTGGTGCTCAGGCCTCTCACTGCTCTGTCTTCTAGGACTAAGAAACAGAATCAAGGAAAATAGAGATGGAGACTTCATGGAGAACTATAGAAAGGAAGACAGCACTCACTGCTAGCTGGCCAGGCTGGATCAGGAGGGACATCGCAGCACAGTTTGGAGGAATAAAATGCAAGTTAGTCATTAAAGATCATTTGGAGAAAAAGACCAGCTAAATTAATGAGTATGATGGGGGAGCGCAGGATTGAAATGAGTATCTGCAGGATTTGAGAGAAACTAGGGGCACGAGAGAGAATGTGACACTAGCAATAATATGTTAGGGCTGAAAGAAAGAAGCTGGAGTTGTGACAGGACCAAACAACCCAAGAAGGCTGCAGAAGAAACTGTGCCTGCTCATCTTCTCTGAATCCTAAAAAGAGACCAAAGATAACCATGCTGACAGCAAGTGTAACAGTCATTTCTCACTTAACATAAAGAAAAATCTCATTTCAAACATATCATGGTATCCCAGGTTGGGAACTATAAGGTTCAAAAAATCCTCTAGGGACTAGAAGATTGTTATTCAATCCCATAACTCTGCTATCTCTTCATAAGCTCATGGCAAGGCCAGCTCTTTTCCTTTCCTCCCCCTCCAGCCTTGTGTAAGGCAGTAGCTGCTTTATTGGGACAAACATAGAATCATACAATCATAGGATGGTAAGGTTGGAAGGGACCTCAAGGATCATCTAGTTCCAACCCCCTGCCATAGGCAGGGACACCTCCCACTAGTACAGGTTACTCAAGGCCTCCTCCAATCTGGCCTTGAACACATCCAGGGAGGGAGCATCCACAACCTCCCTGGGCAACCTGTTCCAGTGCCTCACCACCCTTACTGTAAAGAACTTCCTCCTAACATCTAGTCTAAATCTCCCCTCTGCCAGTTTAAGCCCATTGCCCCTTGTCCTGTCATTGCAGGACCTTGTAAATAATCCTTCCCCAGCCTTCCTGTAGGCCCCCTTCAGATACTGGAAGGCTACTATCAGGTCCCCTCGAAGCCTTCTCTTCTCCAGGCTGAAGAGCCCCAACTCTCTCAGCCTGTCCTCATAGGAGAGCTGCTCCAGCCCTCTGATCATCTTTGTGGCCCTCCTCTGGACCCGCTCCAACACTTCCATGTCCTTCCTGTGCTGAGGGTTCCAGAACTGCACACAGTACTCCAGGTGGGGTCTGACGAGAGCAGAGTAAAGGGGCAGAATCACCTCCCTTGCCCTGCTGGCCACGCTTCTCTTGATGCAGCCTAGGACTCGGTTGGCTGTCTGGGCTGCATGTGCACACTGCAGACTCATGTTGAGCTTTTCATCAACATGTAAGGAGTAGGCTTGGTTTGGGTCCTCCAGAGGCTGTGTTTAGGTCTCATGGATGGCAAAGGCATGGGAGGGGGGAGAGTTGGAGCACTGGGGATTATAGATTTAGTTTTGGGTTGGGGGAAAATTCAAGGGGGTTCGCTTATGGATTCTGTATCTGGATTCTGTATCTGTTTTGTAATTTCTGTCTGTAACTTTCTTTCCAATTATAATTCTGTTTTTCTCCAATTCATTTGAGGGCTTCACTCTGTCATCTCTTTAAACCCATGACACGTGGAAGTTGTCAAGTAATGGAAGGACTGCAGGTCAGGTCTCCATTTTACATGCTGGAGGAGTTTGAGTGTATCACTGTGTGAAGGTTTGGGAGTTCCCCCACCCCCCACACTTTGTAAAATGACCCAGACTAGCACTCAGTCAGCTGGAAGTTAAATGATGAAGCTATATTTACAGTTTTGCACGATGTACAGCAGATATTTACACTATATACAGAATATTTACAGAAATATACAAGTAAAAGGTAATACAACAACAAAACTCCCCTCCCAGAAATCAGAGACCCCAGGAGGGGCTCCCAACCACTCTTCCACCTTCTCCCCACCCCTGTACCTTACCCCAAGGTTTGCCTTACGTGCAAGGTAAATTAGGAGGATCGGCCAGGGGGGTTAGAAGAAAAGTGGTTAGTGAGGATTAATCAGCAGAGGAGCCAGAGCCCAGAAGGTGCTAGATCCCACCAGCAGCTCCTGCTCAAGCAAGCGACAGAGAGAGAGACTGACTTATCAATTGTTTTGGTTAGTGTTCCCAAACAATTCTCCAGCAAGCGTATGAGTGAAGTAGACATCATGATGTTTTCCTTTCACAGCCTATAGTGTAATATTGTCTATTAAAATATTCCAATTAGCCTCAAACCAGCACACACTGAATGGAGAACTGCACAAACGAAAGACAGAAAACAGATCTATCTCTCAAAGTAGTGCTTTGACTGTATCTATATTTCAAATGTGTCCTGTCACTGCTGCAACACCTTTGCTATTCCAGACAAGTTATAAACTAAAATTTTCATATGCAGCGACTAAATGTTCATTTGTCTCTTATGGGTGGCAATTTACGACTATGAAGAATAAACTGTGAAATATTGAGCTGTGAATGAGGCAATGATCTAGACCTCTGAATTTATTATATTCTAGGAAATGTTAGTTATGCTGAAAATTAAAAAAAAATAAATAACTAGAACACTTTAAAAGTGACACCTAAAATAAGTATACATTTTACAACAGGATTTCCTGTGTCAGTCATGCATCTTAAGAGTAGGATTGATAATGTCTCCAAATTAGTAAACAGCATTCAAGTGTTTGACCTGTGATGCTGAAAATTTTACTGTGATTATTTCAAAAGTTAGGTCTGCAATTATATAAAAAATGAGACTCATAGGCAGAGGTTCCCAGACTGAAAGTTGTCAAGACAGAAATCGGAATGCTAATACAAGAAAGTTTCTCTAAAAGTACAAAAATTAAAGCTAAAAGTAACAGGAGTAAATGACACCAAATTGAGAGGGAATATTGGTCTGCTTGAGGGTAAAAAGATTCTGTAGAGGAATGTGGACAAGCTGAACTGATGGGCTGAGTTTGTTTGTATGAGATTCACCAAAGTAAAGTGCTGGGCCCTGCACTTGGGATTACAACAATCCCACAATCCCATAGAATATTATAGGTTTGGGGAAGAGTGGCTGAAAATCTACCTGGTAGATTGTGATGGTTTGGGCCTGCCCCCCCCCCCCCCCCCCCCGCTTTATAAAATCACCCAGACCAGACTCAGCCAGTTGAAAGTTAAGAACTGAAGCTCTTTTTACAGCTTAGCACAATATGCAAGGAGATATATACACAATATAGAGGAATATTTACAGAAATATACAAGATAAAGGTAATACAGAAACACAGTACCCCTCCCAGAAATCAGAGTCCCCAGGAGGGGCTCCCAATCACCCTTCCACCTTCTTTTCACCCCTCTACCTTACCCCAGGGTTTGCCTAATGTACGAGGTGAGTTTGGAGGCTGGGCATAGAGGGTTAGAAGTAGAGCGGTTAGTTAGGTTACACAGCAGACAGGCCAGAATCTCTCAGATAGACGGAGACGAGACTCTCTGTGTGTCTTGTCTATGTTTGTGTTCTTGTTCTTACGCATCTCAGCAAACCTGTGAATGAGGTAGACATCACCATTGTTTTCTTTTCTCAGCCTATAATTTCTTATTAAAATATTCCAATTAGCCTCAAAGCAGCGCATAGAAAAGGACATGGAGGTGCTGGTTGACAGCCAGCTGAACATGAGCCATCAGTGTGCTCAGGTGGTCAAGAAGGCAAACAGCATCCTGACCTGTATCAGGAATAGTGTGGCCATGTGCTGGTTTGAGGCTAATTAGAATATTTTAATGGAGAAAATTACACTACAGGCTGTGAAAAGAAAACATCATAATGTCTACTTCACTCATACGCTTACTAAAAAATTTTTTGGGAACAATAACCAAAACATTAGATAAGTCAGTCTCTCTCTGTCGCTTGCTTGAGCAGGAGCTGCTGGTGGGATCTAGCAGCTTCTGGACTTTGGCTCCTCGGCTGATTAATCCTCACTAACCACTTTTCTTCTAACCCCCTTGGCCGATCCTCCTAATTTACCTTGCATGTAAGGCAAACCTTGGGGTAAGGTACAGGGGTGGGGAGAAGGTGGAAGAGTGGTTGGGAGCCCCTCCTGGGGTCTCTGATTTCTGGGAGGGGAGTTTTGTTGTTGTATTACCTTTTACTTGTATATTTCTGTAAATATTGTGTATATAGTGTAAATATCTGCTGTACATTGTGCAAAGCTGTAAATAAAGCTTCATCATTTAACTTCCAGCTGACTGAGTGCTAGTCTGGGCCATTTTACAAAGTGTGGGGGGGTGGGGGAACTCCCAAACCTTCACAGGCCAGTAGCAGAACAGAAGTGATTGGGGCCCTCTACTTG
This sequence comes from Eubucco bourcierii, assembly GCA_013396675.1. Lineage (NCBI taxonomy): Eukaryota > Metazoa > Chordata > Aves > Piciformes > Ramphastidae > Eubucco > Eubucco bourcierii. The sequence continues at coordinate 42,306 of VWZE01023290.1, forward strand.
ACACTGGTGAAGTGGTTTAATGGCCATGATGATACTTGATGATCTTAGAGATAGTTTCCAACCTATACTATGCTATGATTCTGTCATTCTCCAAAGTTTGCAGGATGTTTGTCTTCACATGTCAGACTTTTCTAAATTTATGGTACAGCTTTCTCAATGTCCTCAAATTATGCTAGAGGCTGGTAAAGGCATGATCATTTCCTTGCTGATTATCAGAGATTACATAATCATTTGCCGCACATACCAGAATGAATGTGAAAGTGCAGGTTCAGAAAGAGAAGTTTCAGGCTTACGTCTCTGGTAAAGCAAGGTTCCTTTTTAACAAAACACTTTGAAAACTTTTGATTCTCTGAGTTCAAGCCCTAGAAATGCTGAACAGCCTTTGCTGGTGAATAGCATGTAATTCAAACCCACACAGCATTCTTAAAATGAAATATATGCCCTGAGTTCTAGGAATTACATGAGAAATTATTTTTGAAACACACCAAATGAAAAGCACTATGCCACCAACAGTGTTTTGCAGAGAGGAAAGACACTGGAAAGGTGGCAGTGCCCTACCAATTTTGGAGCACTTTGCTGCATCTGAGTACATTGGCAGATTATAAAGTAATTGACCAATTAATTCTGCCTACAAGCATGATTACTTTGTAAGCTACCTACAAATATCTTTCTTTCTTCAGTTATTTTTTCTACTAGAAAAAGAGCAAAGTTTTTATATCATATACATCAACGTGAATCTTAGCCATTTAGTTTTATTACGTTAATGTTACCAACAGAATGAGTTCCTTTATACTTTGAAGTAATGGTTGAGCCTTATCCATGCAATAATGGCAACCTGAGAAAGAAAATACATGCAGGCATTCCCTAGTTAACACTGCAGTGCTGAAACTCCATATCTAGCCTATGCATCTATAAGGAGCAGTTTGAAAGAGCATTATCTGTCTCATCATTGTTATCAGGAATTAGGACCCCAGTACCCCAAAGACTTGGACTGATATTCAGGCTAACATCTCAGCATGAGTTTTGCAGTAGCATACTCCATCATAAGTTACTGAGCCTGTACAATGGAATGTGATCTCCATGGATTCTACAGGTACCAGACCCATGGGAAGAGTCCTATCTGGTACCAACTGTCTGTACCTATGAAGTATAATGGACAATTCCACTGTCATTATTATTGCTTCAGAATGAAGAACCATAACTGCTGCCAAAAAGGACTGATGTCCTGGTGTTGCTAAGTGAACTCTGCTCATTATAATGTTATTATAATATGAAAACACACCTCCTGACCTAAGGCTACAAGCCTCCAAGGCAGACTGTATACCTTAGGTACACCCCCTTGGGCCTAGGCCACACCTTGGTCTCTCCTCCTTGTGTATGCATGGAAGACTTACTAGTGGGGAGCATGAGGGGTCTCTCTGCATGCGTGTGTGTGTGTCATCTTCTGAATGTCATCTTCTTATTTCTCATCATCAGGGCTGGTAGGAGATGTGATGGTGGGAGGCTGCCTA
>VWZE01023298.1:0-10270 GCA_013396675.1 Eubucco bourcierii
AGGCCTGTAGCAGACTCCTACTATGAAGTCACCTTATAGGATCAGTCAGGAGATGCCAGACTGATTTAGGAGAACCTACCTTCCTCATGGCAGTGTTGGCAAATTCTGTCAGTGGTGGTACTCATGGGTATTTTTTAGTAATTGTGGCTGGAATGGGTTTGACTTACACATTGTGACTCTCATTTCTTTCAGCACTTGTCTGATGCTCAACTCTGTCTTTGTGCTGAAACCTGAAAGAAAGGGAAGCATAACTTCTCATATGCTTTCAGTATGGATACTCCCAAATGGGAATAGTTTCCGCCGTGCCAAAGATGTCTGGCACATATATCTGCTTTTCCCTGACACTGGGATGGATGGGAGAGCACTGAGGGCTGACAAGTGGATGTAGAGATCAGGACAGTCTAGCGTGTGGGAAGGAATTTAGCTACTGCAAAGGCAGGACTGAGACATCTCTGCCTTTGATGCATCTGTGATGTAGGATTGGGGAGTGTTTGTGTGAATCTGAAAATTGGTTGTTTGGTTTTTTGGTGTTTTTTTTTTGTTTGTTTCTTTGCTTGCTTGCTTTGTTGGTTGGTTGTTGGGTTTTTGTTTTGTTTTTTGTTTGTTTGTTTGTTTTTTGTGTGTGTGTTTCTGTGTGTGTATATTTAAACTTCAGGAATGACAGCTTGCATTCACTCCACTGACAGCAGCCCTTGTTGGTATTTAGCTATAATTCCTTATCAACTTTTAGGTGCCACTAAGAGGGAGCAACAGTCCCACAATGGACACTTCAACTGTGAAGTAATGAGGGGTTTTGTGGCAGGGTGAAGGTGGAATACAGAAAAGATGCATTACTAAAGTCTTAATGTGCAAGGGGATTAGTGGTATATCATAAAATGAATTTACATGCCTCATTCTTCATGTAGTATAACAACGCCTAAATGTCTCTGCTCTTCTCTTGTTTTTGGTAAGTATGAAAAGAACAGTGAGTAAAAGAGCTTTAGTGCACATAAGTAATCAACCAGAGAAAATAAAAGAAATAATAATAATAAAAAAAAAAGCACGTGTGTGTGTGTAAATCTAACACATTAGAACCATTTTTCAATAAACTACATTAATGCTTAACTGTGATACATTGATGTGTGAGATTCTTAGCTTATCTACTGCTAGGAGATTTTGTGTTTCTTGCCCCAACATTATGAATACAAATTATTCCTGTGCATTCAGAAGAAGGTTGGTTACCTAACTTGTTTGAGCAGCTAAAGAACAACAGTGTTTTGGATTTGGTTGGATACTTAAGGTACTTCAGTCTTCCTGTTCTTAGACTGAAAAGAGTCATGCATAGGCCCTGAGAGTTAAGAGAAAAAGTAAAGGACAAGGGAACACACACACACAGATGTTGTGAATGAGACTTGGACCTGACTTAGCCTTTAGAATATCTAAACACAAAAACTGAACAAACACACTGACTTCAGTTAAAGAATTTGCGTTTCTCCTCATACACGCAGGATCCAATACACCTTGTACTGCAAAGTAGCTTTCACAGTTCCTCATTCTACTGTTCATGTGTTTGCTTAGCAGAGGCTCTAGTAAACTGTGGCAATGCAAGAATTCATAGCTCATTTTTCTTGGACCTTATCAAGCCTGTTGTATATGCACCAAAGCCTTTAAAACAGAATTTCTCCCTTCTGCTTAGACCAAATGTAGTCCTTTCTCACATCATAAGAAAGATCAGCTCAGTCCTCCTTCCGGACACTTATCTTTAGTCTGTTCATGCTGTCTCCTCTCTCCGCACAACAGCACTTTGCTTCCCTCAATGCAGGTGAGTTAAAGGCTTTGTATCTCAGTGGCCCAGCATAACTAAGGCTGCCAGTAGGTGATATGCCTGTTGCCTTGTGGACATTAAAATATTTCATTAAATATAATATATTTGTGACAGAATATTTTATTTAAAAATAATGAAAATATAATGATTCCATCATTTTTTTTTCTTCAGCAATGGTGCTGTCATTAAGAGACGTATAGCCCCTAACCAGAGTACATGATAGCAAAGAAGAAAACCTATCCAACATCTTTGATAGCTAAGAGGGTGACTGATGACAGAATTTTATAGAAAGTGGAACAACCTCAGTGTTATGAGGAGAAATATCCATAACTATAACTTGGACATTAGGGAGTTGGCCTGTTATTACAACACCTCACTGCTTTTAAGAGGAGGAACAGTTTTATCGGGAGTTTCCAGGAAAAAAATAATCATTAGGCAAAGCCTCTCTGAAAGACTGGAGGTATCTTAGGCAGACAGGTTTAACATACACTGGGAAGAGAATGATGTTTTTTTCACACGGTTTATCAGAGTAAATGCTCTATCTGAGCATTGTTGCTGGGAGGAAAGCAGTAGTACAGGTAAAAATGCCAATGAAGAAGTGGTCTATAGACTGCTGCAGTCATGGGGATTAGGAAAAAAGCTTGATATTAACATGTAGTCAGGAAAAGCAGCTTCTGAAAGGAAATCCGAGGTTCAGGAGGAGCATAGAACATGTTGGACAATGAGGTAGCAAAAGAATATCTTCCTCAGCACTGGCACAGTAAGTAAGAAGTGAGCAAGCAAAGAGTAGCTGTGCAACGAGCTCTGAATAAAGATCATTTTTGGCGCTGTCACCATCATGTGTGTTATGACAGTCAAACTATTTTACCTATCCTGTCCTTTTTAATCCTTCCCGCTATGGAAATGCTTAGCCTGTGTTTGCATGGCCCCAGCATAAGAGTACCTCAGCTTTTCTGAGGCCTTCAAGCACCATGGTAACAAAGCATTACCTAATTATAGTAGAAATAATAGAAAGAAGACCAGGTCCAAGTACAGGCTGAGAAAGTGAAGACAGTAACACAGAGGAAAACCACAAAACATCCACAACCTTTAATAGAAGGAGGAGTGCTCATCAGCTTTGATACCTCTGGATTTCCTTCACTTTGTCCATCCTTTTCTCTCTTGCCGTTCCTCTTGCATTTTGCATTCATTTTTATAGCTATCAACTGACACCCAACAGCTCAAATCTACATGTGTCATTCCCAATTATAGCTTGCCCATTGCTACAAACTGCCTCTGTAAGCCCTGTTTCCATGGAAATGGAAGCTAACAGCATGGCAGTAAAATAGAAGAAAACCATCAAAAGGCAGTAGTGTAATATCTTTACCTTACTTTTGCATAGTAGCAACAATAACACAAATGCTCTCTCAAAGTGTCTTCCGTATGTGACTGTAGTTAGCCTCAAAACATCCCCCAAGTAAACAGTACAGCCATTTCATAGTGGTCAAATAGATTTTTCATACTAAAAACTTGCATCCTAGATAGACACAAAGTCCTTGTTTCAGAGTGGGGCCTTTTAGGCACTCCACAGGAATGTCACATAGTGTGTGACTTGACAGCACCATGCTGATGCATTCATTAGTAGACATCAGGGGTGCCCATTACATTGCTTTCTCCCAAAGACAATGTTCTTCCTAGGTGAAGAAGAAAGGAAAATGGCCTTTCCTGTCTTCCTGAGATTACAGATTCAAACTAAACACCACTGAAAATAACAAAAAGTGAGTGTCTGGACTTCATTCCCACTTTTCATTCTTAAAAAAACCCATGTCAGGCAATAGTGAAGCCTTTCAAGCACCTTTAAAACAATTGCCTATACCATGTGTCTGACCTCCCCAAACCAGTTTCCATGGAAATAGAGCAGAGAATAAAGTGCTGTAGAATGGGAAAGAGGACAATTGCACAAGCACATGTAATAGTTGTTGCAAACTACAACTTCAGGTTAAGTGTGTTTTAAGTAGGTATATTCAAGATCTGGTAGATATCTGGAGGTGAATCCCTCTCTGCAGTACAAATATTCCCAGCTCTAGTCCAGGTCTATTCATTTTTATCATTTATATCACACACAATATTGCATCACTGTGTTGCACAGATTGATGGGTCTCTTCAACTTGGTGGTTGGTTGCACCAAACTTTGCCTACTAGTCCTATAGGAAAAAAAATGTATTAAAATACATACAAATGAACACCACAGTCTTAAAATGAGTTTGACACACGCTGAAGTCTGCCAGCTGCCATATGGTTCTCTTTGTATTCTGGGGTGATAAAAGCTTTGTAATTAATGATATTCATTCTGGACTGTACTACAGCTCAATGGGAACACAACAGTGTGTTTCCTGTGGCCATTTGTTTCAGTTACCTTAAATATATGTATGTGCATCAAGAAGTCCTTGGGAAGCAGCAGACTTGGGACCCTAAGTTCCCGGAGCAGAATGCTCTCAGCTTTCTCCTTTGGAAGACACACAAGATGAAGTGGTGACAATGAGTTCACACACTTATTTCTTCTGTGTCACTGGCAGAAGCAATGACAGAAGATTCCAGAGCAATGTGCAATACACAGATGGAATACTTTAAATGGATCAAACTGACATTTGGGGGAAAAAAAGGAAAAGATTTCCAGAGTTTTTTGCTGTCATTGTGGCATGGAAGTGGTCCAGCACATGCATAAGGGGACACTTGTGCAGAAACTGATTGTTGCAGAGGTCTTTATAGGTTCAGAAGTTCTCCTGTGGGCATAATTTTTTTAGGCTAAATGAGTCAGGAAGGTTCCAGTGACACCATTCTAAAATAATTGTGTCTTCCAGCCTTATGAAGAAGGAAGAAGGAGATTCTGATTGTTGGCATACTATATGCAGTTAAACAGATCTTCCTCTCAGGAAAGACTCTTTGAGCAACATACCTGTGTGGCCTTAAACAAAAACTTTGTAAACTGCTGTAATTCTTCATTGCACTAGCTACAGAAGTACTTCACTTCACATTCTGCCTTCTCTATGGACAATTTAGCCAGAAAATAGTGGGAAAATGTGCTGAGGCCAGTAGAAGCTGGGTACTGAGAGGTTTTGTTAAAACACTTGATGGAGTTCAGAAGACGGGGATTTCAAATTGCAAGCAGTAGTTGCTGAAGACCTGAGACATGGAAAGACACTGAGCAAAAGGAAAGCTATTTAAAGGAGTCCTGCTGGCAGGAGAAGGAGGAGGGAGCAGGTCATAGAGCATAATCAGTCTTGCAACATAAGTCATTGGGAAAATGCAAACTAAGTAAATGAAGAGGAAATGTCATTTGCTTGTGGGTATTCTGGAAGCAGACAAATAAGCTGACTTAATTCAATGAGTTATTAACTGAATTTTTCTTCCTACCTGGAAGACTAGCAAGTCTGTTTGTTCTTGTAGACCTGTTTGCATTTCTTCACATATCTCACAGGTAAGTGGTTACTCACAGCTGAAGTGGTTACTTAGGTAAGGCATTTTGATTAAGGAACAAGGTAACTAGTCAACTTGCTTTCAATGGCATTCTGTGCAAGGGCACTTGACACAGATTTCATTGCACAAAGTAACAACCCATATGCAATTCTGAAAGAGTCACATGGCTTGCTCTAAACCTTTATTATAAACCTTTTTATTGTTTATATATATATACTCAAAAAGTCTGTACCTCATTTTGGTCTGAAGAGAGCCAGTTCAGTTCTCCTTGACCTATACCTTGAAAACCTGGATTTTTAGACTAAGTCAAGATAATGTACCTTTATCCATAAAGATAAGTTGTTTTGGCAAGGCTGATACGAACTGTAGAGGATGTTAAGTGATGGTGTCCTTCCAATCCATCAAAGGAAAGTATGAATTTCCTTACTTGCTGACTAGTATATTTATCAATATGTATTCAAATATTACATGGGAAGAGAGTTGTAGTCCTAGGAGAGTTCTAATTTTCTCAAGCTAGGAAAATTAGCCAGGACATGCGTGGTCAGAAAAACAGATGCAGCATTAAAAATCACTTCTTCTTTGAATTATTTGGGAGAGCTTTGCTTTCTGCCCCACCTAACGTTCCAATAAAGTGAGATCACAGCTAATCTGACAGACTTTTTGGCTATGAGCAAGGGCAGCCAGGGCAGTTTGTATCTAATGAGAGAGGAAAAAAATCATAGAATTGATTTGATTGGAAAAGATCTCTAACGTCGCCAAGTCCAACTGTCAATTTAAGACCACCATGACCATTAAACTATGTCCTGTAGTGCTGTATCTACATGTTTTTGAACACATCCAGGGGTGATGACTCCACCATCTTCCTGAGTACTATATTCCAATGTCTGAACAATCTTGCAGTAAAGAAATTTTCCTTAATATCCAATCTAAACCTCCCCTAGTTCAACCTGTGGGCATTTCCTCTCATTCCGTCACTTGTTATTAGGAAGAAGAGCGTGCTGCTCACCACCCTTGCCAATCTCATGAAGTTCAACAAATTCGAGTGCAAGGTCTTGCACCTGGGTCAGGCCAATTCCAAACACAAATGCAGGCTGGGTGATGAATGGATTGGGCAATCTTGAGGAGAGGGACTTGGGCAATGTTGGTTGATGCAAAACTTAACATGGGCCAGCACTCTCCACTTGCAGGCTGTAAGGCCAGTCATCTCCTGGGCTGCATCTGTAGAAGTGTGACCAGCAGGATGAGGGAGGTGATTCTCCCGTCCTGTTCCGTTATTGTGAGACCTCCAACTGGAGTACTGTATCCAATTCTGGGATCCCCAAAACAAGAAGGACATCAAACTGTTGGAGTGGGCACAGAGGAGGGCCACGAAAATGATCAGAGGACTGGAGCACTTCCTCTCTGGGGACAGTCTCCGAGAAAGCTCCATAGGGACCTTATAGCAGCCTTCTAGTACCTAAAGAAGATCTACAAGAAAGCTGGGAAGGGACTTTTTAAGAGGTTTATAGTGATAGGATGAGGGGGAATGGTTTTATACTGGAAGACAATAGATTTAGACTAGGTATTAGGAAGAAAATATTTAAAACGAGGATGGTGAGATACTAGGGTACGTTGCCCAGACAAGTTGTGGATGTTCCCTCCCTGGAAATGTTCAAGGCCAGGCTGGATGGAGCCTTAAGCAAACTGGCCTAGTAGAAGGTGTCCCTGCGTATGGCAGGGAGGTTGGATGATTTTTCAGATCCCTTCCAACCCAAACCATTCTAGGACTCTATGAAATTCTCCCCTCAGCCTCCTCTTCTCCAGACTCAACACCCCCAGATGCCTCATCTGTTCCTCATACATGATTTGTTCTCTAGACCCCTCACCATCTTCTTTGCCCTTCTCTGGACACAATCCANGGAGCCTTAAGCAAACTGGCCTAGTAGAAGGTGTCCCTGCGTATGGCAGGGAGGTTGGATGATTTTTCAGATCCCTTCCAACCCAAACCATTCTAGGACTCTATGAAATTCTCCCCTCAGCCTCCTCTTCTCCAGACTCAACACCCCCAGATGCCTCATCTGTTCCTCATACATGATTTGTTCTCTAGACCCCTCACCATCTTCTTTGCCCTTCTCTGGACACAATCCANCAGGCCAGGATGCTGTTGGCCTTCTTGGACATCTGAGCACACTGCTTGCTCATGTTCAAACACCTGTCAAACAGCAGCCCTAAGGCCTTTTCTGCTGGGCAGCTTTCCAGCCAGTTTCTAACTCAGGGTAGTGTCTACTCATCCATGCCATGAGCAGACAGTGTCTCCAGGAGCATGCTGTTTGAGATAGTGGCAAAGGCTTTACTAAGCTCCAAGTAAACAACATTCACAGCCTTTCCCTCATCCGCTAAGTGGGGCACCTTGTTGTAGAGGAGTTCAAGTTTCACAACCAGAATGAGCCCAGCTGACTGGGCCTGATTACCTGGTTGTCCTGTATGTGTTACATAATAACATTCAAGGCAATCATCTCCATCTTATTCCCTGGAACTGAAGCGAGACTGACAGGTCTGTAGTTGCCTGGGTCCTCCTTAAAAAAGTTCTGCTTTTGGTCTGATCACCACGGTCATCTGCCTGGGGCCTGCTAGACCTTCCTTCCTGTACACAGCTCTGTGAGGGTGTGTCTCACAATGAATTATCTTTTGAGGTCCAGATCATTCTTGAGTCTCTCCACATGGTCTTGTAGGATGCTTAGCTCTTGTTAGTCCTTTCTCCATTATCACAGCAGTACTCCAGATATACTTCCTTGGTTCTTGTAGCCCATGTCTGACATTCACCATTCATCACAAACACTGACAGGATTTTTGATTTGCTTACCAGTGTATTTTGGTCTGATACCAAAAGACTTCACATATGAGTGATGAAAATGGGTGACTGCTTCTCAGCCTCCCCACTCTTTGCTCTATGACCATCTTCCTGTTAAAGATATATTTATTTATAGACCGGTGGACCTTTGCAGATCACTTGTCCACCAGCTGCCTTGGGAGGGTAGTGCACCAGGTACTGAGGAGTGGCTTATATTCACCTTTAGGAGTTTGCCTCCCTCTTAATCTTGCTTAATGTGCAGACACAGTGCTTATCTTCAGATCTGGACAGTGATACCTCTGTGCTTTCTTAAGGAGAACATGGACTTCTTTGCCAAGTACGTTTTAGAGACAGTCCTGAGAGGAAAATATGTCCTGCAGTAGGTCCTGTGCTCCAGAGTGAGGCTGCACAGGGCCCACTCGTTCATCCTGCACTGACACCCTGCACATGGTTTTGCAAGCCATGGACATGTCCACTTCTCAGAAGGTTCTCAAACATAAGCTTCAGCCGCCTTCTGTGGCTTGGATTAATACAAGATATAAAAGAAGGGAGTGGAGTGAGGTAAATTAGTTTCAGGAGCTGCTTTTAGATCTGTTTTGTCACCAAGAGCAGCTCAATTCTACTTCTACCACAACTGCAGAACCTCCATATTGATGTGATGCAATTTAGGGTAGTACCGCTGGGAGATGGCACCAGGGATGTACCCATGTGCCGCAGTCACACATCACAGCTAGCAGACAGAAGGACAGCTATGGGTGATGAAGTTACACCACCCTAAAGTGATGTAGGCCAAGAACATAACCTTGGAAAAAGAGCACTTCAATTTTGCAAGCATTACTTTTGCTTTCAAACAATTTCCAGGACTCCTATCAGAAATGGTGAATGGTTTTTGCATTGAGCTATACTGCCAAAATAGCTATTTAGTTGTCTTGTGACTCAAAAGATCTGGCCTCTGTTCAATGTTCTATTAGTGAGTTTATCTGCAACCATAAGCAGATCCCTTCCTTTACCTGGTATGCAGTGGGGTGGACTAAAGTGAAGACGGAGGATTTAATCTGGTAATGTTTTTGCTTGTTCAGATGAAGACATTATCGTAGTCCCATAATATATTAAGAAGAAAGGTAGGGAGTGAAAAACACCAATAAGGTCTGCACAGATTCAGCAGGTACTTTTGAGCATTAACCTGCTGTGGGCTCCAGCCTGACTCCAGTTATATTACTGAAAACTGAAGGAATTCATCACTGTGTATAGAGAATTTGCCCCAAATAAAGTATTTCCTTTGGTGGAGTAGTTAATTTTGGCTTTTGGGGCATGAAAGACAACCTTTAAATACATTCTAACATGTGATACAACAGATATTAGACTAACCAAGAAAGGTGGGAAATATTTTGCTTCGAAAGAATTTTATAATTTCAGACAGTATCTAAAACTACATATTCATCAGTCTGTATTCTTTCTCAGAGTACATCAGTTTTTGAGTGACTAGGGGTAGAGAGTACTTGTGACCATTTTTGAAAGGTTCCTATTTCTTGTGACATGTGAGCTGTGGAAATCAGTCCTAAAGGTTCCTTTAAGTTCCGCATAGACATGAGTTCCCTCCTTTTGCTCTCTCCTCTCCACGTTGGTGACGTGCATTATCATACTCAGGGCTTCTTGCACAGAAACTGCTTCTTGCTCAGAAGCCACTTCTATTCCCTTTTCAGGAATAGGAGAAGTCTTAGCAGATGCCTGACATGATCATTTACTAAACCATGTGTGCTATCATGGCTTATATGCTAGGAAGTCGCTCACATGATGTGCAGGCACCGGCATTTTGTCATGTCTATATCCTGTCATTGCAGCCTTTGTGCTCCTTGCCCTGCCTGTTTCTTTCTTCTCTGACTCCTCCACCAGTCTACCTGAACTCCAATGAATACTGTCTAATGATATAAGACAGTTACAAATATTTGCATAAAAGCACAATCTACTGTGGAACAGTGTGAGTAATGGAAAGCCCAAGTACTTACTGTCCTTGTATCATGTTTCTTTACTTCTTTTTACTTTGTAAATTACTGTTGTAAACTTATAAGGACCAAGATGGCTTTTTCCATCTGAGTCTGCATCTGATAAATCACAATGAACTGGGTTCAATAATGATATTGAAATCCCACCTGGAGTACTGTGTGCAGTTCTGGAGTCCT
>VWZE01023303.1:0-12309 GCA_013396675.1 Eubucco bourcierii
AGGAAAAGAGGGGAGATGGAGAGGAAAAGAGGAAGATAGGGGGAAACAGGAATTGGAGAGGAAAGGAAAATATGGGGGGAAAGAGGAAGATGGAGAAGAAAGGAAGGAGATGGAAAGAAAAGGAGGAAGATGGGGGAAAATAGGAGATGGAGAGGAAAGGAGGGGGAGATTGAAAGCAAAAAAGAAAGAAATGAGGACTGGACTGTGGTGTTTACATTGCCACCAGCCCTTTCATGATCAACTCTCCTCTCTTCTCCTCTCTTCTCTGAACCACTCCCAGCCTGGATGGAAACCAATTTAAGCACCAAGGTTCTAAAATTAAACACTCTCAGACCAAGCCATTGTTTACACACAATGTGTATAAATTTATGCTGATGTGACTAAGTCACAAAACCAGGACAGGTCTGACTTATGGGTAAGGTTCAAACTGCAGAGCTCAGAAGGATAATTATGGTTTTATCCACTTGAGAGTTATCTTCAGCTAAGGTGGACACTGAAAGCACTGTAATCAACTCCCTCATAATGCACCTGACAAGCTACCTGTGTCATGAGAAAACCAGTAACTGCTTTCTCTTCCTTGAACTGCTCATTCTCAGCTCTTGACTTTTGGTTTCAATGTTAGGGGTCACCACTGCAAATAGAACTTTCTGACCTACTGATAGACACTGGAGGCAGCTGGAGGAACAACTAAACAAGACTTAAAAGTCTTTGCTACATGTACATAGGAAAATGTATAAAATCCTACTTGTTTTTGAAGTTAAAAGCTGATCAGATTTTCTTTTACTATTGATCACAAGAGCACATTATTCTAGTTATTGCTCTTCAACCAGTTCCAAAACCATGTAAAATTGAATGATCATAGAATCATCCAACAAAGTATGCACAAATCCAAGCTGTGAGCAGCCACTTTCCCCAGGAGGATGCTGTGGAACATTGTGTCAAATTGTCAAACAACACAGAATCATAGAATGGTAAGGTTGGAAGGGACCTCAAGGATCATCCAGTTCCAACCCCTTGCCATAGGCAGGGACACCTCCCACTAGCACAGCTCACTCAAGGCCTCCTCCAACCTGGTCTTCAACACCTCCAGGGAGGGAGCAGCCACAACCTCCCTGGCCAACCTGTGCCAGTGTCTCACCACCCTCACTGCAAACAACTTCCTCCTAAATCCTCCTAAATGATCCTGTTCCCATGAGCCAAACTTACTCAAATCCTGAAAATATATTCACTATATGTTATTTTAAGTCAGTTTTTGTTGCTTTAATATCAAGGACAAAAGAAAACCAGGCAAAATTCTCATTTTTGCAGCTTCCATAAGACAGCAGAAGCATCAGAGGTAGTTTCATGCCTCTGCTCACATTTTGTGATGTGTTACTGTGATTTGAGACATTCAGTGAAACCTTCTTCCTTGTTTAACACAATGACAGCTGCATGGATTGGGTAAACCTTCATCTGATGTAATCTTCCCTGATATATTACAGTGTAATTACAGTATATATGGGTGTATGCATTTACAGATGTATGTGTGGTACAGACCTTTCCAAATACCCAATTTCAGAGATTGTAAGTGCCAAACTAAGGCTTGCAAGTACTGATGTAATAATGTTGGCTATGGGACAGCTTATGCAGGTCCACCCTTTGGCAGACACAACTCAGAAGTGCACCTGATATTTTCAATACTTACTTCCTCTCCATTTGACACATTAAACTGCTGCTGGAAAAATCAGATATTTCCCTCCCCCTTCTTTGGCTGGTGTCTTAGGTGTCTTGGCCAGTACATAATCAAACAGAACAGCTGAGTTGGGGGAAAATTATACATATCTGTCAGCTGGACTAATGGAAATAACCCACACCCTGGAAACCATGGTCCTCCAGCATTGTTGCTCAGAATCATAGAATGGTAAGGTTGGAAGGGACCTCAAAGATCACCCAGTTCCAACCCCCTGCCACAGGCAGGGACACCTCCCACTAGTACAGGTCACTCAAGGCCTCCTCCAACCTGGCCTTCAACACCTCCAGGTGCAGGGAGCAGCCACAACCTCCCTGGGCAACCTGTGCCAGTGTCTCACCACCCTCACTGTAAAGAACTTCCTCCTAACATCCAGTTTCAATCTCCCCTCTGCCAGTTCAAACCCATTGCCCCTTCTCCTATCATTACAAGACCTTGTCAATAGTCCCTCCCCAGCTTTCCTGTAGGCCCCTTCAGATCCTGGAAGGCTACTCTAAGGTCTCCTCAAAGCCTTCTCTTCTAGCTGATGGGGGGTTGACCATGAACCAGCAATGTGCTCCTGTGGCCAGGAGTGTCAATGCTATTCTGGGGTGTACTAGAAGGGCTTTGGTTAGCAGGTCAAGGGAGGTTCTCCTGCCCCTCTGCTCTGCCCTGGTGAGGCCAGGTGTGGAGTAGTGTGTCCAGTTCTGCAGGCTCATGTTGAGCTTTTCATCACCCCAGACACCCAGGGCGTTTTCCTCAGGGCTACTCTCAGCCATTCACCACCCAGCCTGGGGCTGTGCTTGGGACTGTATTCATTTGCTCTGGCAGGGCTTTGATGCTGATCTAACTACTCTTGTCCCAAACTTTCCCCTTTCTTAACTTCTTCTTTTTTTTTTTAATTTTTATTTTTTTTTATAGATAGGGAAGGTAATTCAATAATTTCAGTACATCCAGCTGAGATGTAGTGTGAAATTAGAACAGTTATTAAACAACAACATCATCAGAACATGGCTCACAGTCTGTTCTCATTTATTTCATATCTTGGGATTAATCTTCTTGAAATCCCAAGAATTACCTTGAGTTACACCCCTAAAATTAAAACCAGAATGAGACTTGTGGATTTTGCAGATCGAACACTTCATCGTTTACAGTTAGCCAGAGGTTTCTGTGTATAGGCTCTGAAGGTCACAAACCTATTAAAACAGAAAGATTTGGCCAAATTTGATCATCTTTTAATATCAGATGTTCTTGGTCCCAAATGAACATGTACTGGCTTATGGTTTTGTGTCAAGAAAATGCAAACATCTGTGGTTTCACACTCATTGGTTATGAAAATAGATGATGCTAGATAGACTTGAGGAAAATTTTGTCACTTTGGAAGGAATGAGGGTTTGAAAACTGAATTTTTGAAATATTTTTAAAAGCAATGTTGTTTTCATTGTGAACCATGAGGCAATCACAGTGATAGAAGAGCTTTTTATTTCCTGAACAAAACTGTAGGTAACAACATACTGTATGGTGGAAAAGTAAAACTGGAAAAACGTGGACATGTGTGCTGGTTTGAGGTGGACCACTCACGGGATAAGGAATTGGCTGGATGGTAGCACCCAGAGAGTGGTTCCAAAATCATGTAAAATTGAATGATCATAGAATCATCCAACAAAGTATGCACAAATCCAAGCTGTGAGCAGCCACTTTCCCCAGGAGGATGCTGTGGAACATTGTGTCAAATTGTCAAACAACACAGAATCATAGAATGGTAAGGTTGGAAGGGACCTCAAGGATCATCTAGTTTCAACCCCCTGCCATAGGCAGGGACACCTCCCACTAGCACAGCTCACTCAAGGCCTCCTCCAACCTGGCCTTGAACACCTCCAGGGAGGGAGCAGCCACAACCTCCCTGGGCAACCTGTGCCAGTGTCTCACCACCCTCACTGCAAAAAACTTCCTCCTAAAAGAACCTTTGGATCCATAAGGCCCCACATGGGTCTGTGCTTGTTGCATAGCTGAGGATTTCTCAGAACTGTTTGTTAAAGAGAAAATGAAATTAAACCCCCTTTGTGCTCATGTGCTTTTTTGCAGTGTGGGAAACAATGAAAATAGCATCATCTTGGTTTTCATGAAAGGAGAGTGGTAACTAATTCTTCTTGACTTTACTAGGACACACCCAGAAAAGATCAGAAGCAAAAGTACATGCAGTCCCTTGCTCCCAAGCTAAGTCTTTAGGAAGTATTGTCTCAAACATATCAGCTCAGATGGTTGCATTTACTAGTTTCATGACTGTTGAGAAATGTTACTTCATGCATATTGCCCAAACCAGTAGGAAATTCTTCAAAGCAAGTAAAATCTTTCAAAACAGAGTAAATCCCTTTGAAGTGAACAGTTAATCAGGCAATCTACCACAACCTTCCAAATGTCTCAGGCCTTTACTGTAGCAACCATATTAGAGGGAGAACAATAGCTCAGCCTGTCTACAGCTTTAATGGAGAGGTCATAGAATCATTGTTCTGCAGCCCAGCACTCAGTTGCTGTCTGGGCTGCACTCACACTGCAGGCTCATGTTGAGCTTTTCATCATCCCAGACCCCCAGGGCCTTTTCCTCAGGGCTGCTCTCAGCCATTCACCACTCACCCTGGAGTTGTGCTTCGGATTGTGCCTACCCAGGTGCAGGACTTTACACTTGGCCTTGTTGAATGTCCTGAGGTTGGCCTGGGCACAGCTCTGCAGCCTGTCCAGGTCCCTCTGGATGGATCCCTGCGCTGCAGTGTGGACAGCAGGGCAAGGGAGGGGATTCTGCCCCTTTACTCTGCTCTCCTCAGACCCCAGGGGACAAAGGGCAATGGGTTTGAACTGGCAGAGGGGAGATTGAAACTGAATGTTAGGAGGAAGTTGTTTGCAGTGAGGGTGGTGAGACACTGGCACAGGTTGGCCAGGGAGGTTGTGGCTGCTCCCTCCCTGGAGGGGTTGAAGGCCAGGTTGGAGGAGGGCTTGAGTGACCTGTGCTAATGGGAGGTGTCCCTGCCTATGGCAGGGGGTTGGAACTGGCTGATCCTTGAGGTCCCTTCCAACCTTACCATTCTATGATTCTATGATTCTATGAACTGTCCTATAATAGGACTCCTTTCTTGAAGTACAGAGAGGCAAATGATGTGTAGTTGAAAGTTTAACATTAAAAGCATATTTCTTATTCCAGAATGATTCAGCAGATGAAGTGCGAATGTTAGAGAACCTTAATGATGTCACTACTCCACATTTAAATCCCTGGAAGAAGACATTGTCAATGCAGGTAATGATGTTACTGTACTTTAAGTGAGCCAAATATTCTTTAAGCACATATTTCTCTACTGCAAGCCAAATGGACTTGCCGAAAAGTCATCTTAAGGCTTAATAAATGATGTTAAGCATGATCTATATGTCAATAAAACAGCTGAATTAGCCTTTATCGCTCCAGAGAGGAGGCAGTAACACCTAGTAACACTACACTAATCAATTTTTTGAAGGCTTCATCATGTTATTTTTTTTTTGTATGGGTATTGTGTGGATTGCCTGACAAGGAAGAGTCTTCATCATTCCCATATTTCATAAAAGAAAATTACCCTTCTGCTAGGATCAGTGCAGAGTAAACATCACTATTTGAGAAAGGAAAGGGTTTCTGGTGAAATTTGGGCTTCCAAGGAGGGAAACCTGATGGAGTATGCCCTAACTCCAAATATTTTATGTTTAATTTCAAAGCTTCACTGATGAGTTAGTTCCTCCTGCCTAGATAGCTGAAATCTCTCCAGTTTTAAAAGGCATAGCATATACTTTAGAATAGTGAGCATGACAACTAATGTCATGCCAAGTGATAGAACAGAGTTCTTCCCTACTTTCATAGAATCATAGAATCATAGAATGGTAAGGTTGGAAGGGACCTCAAGGATCATCTAGTTCCAACCCCCTGCCATAGGCAGGGACACCTCCCACTAGCACAGGTCACTCAAGGCCTCCTCCAACCTGGCCTTGAACACATCCAGGGAGGGAGCATCCACAACCTCCCTGGGCAACCTGTGCCAGTGCCTCACCACCCTTTCATCACTTTCTCTTCTGATGAAGCAAGAAACATCTGCACCACAGATGCCAGCAGCTGTATTGGAGACCATATTTCTTAATTCCATATTTCCATATTTCCTAAATTCCATATTCCTTAATTCTTAATTTGATAGAATCATAGAATGGTAAGGTTGGAAGTGACCTCAAGGATCATCATTTTCTTCACAGCAAGAGTGATTGGCATTGAAATGGGCTGCCTGGGGGGGTGGTGGGGTCCCCATCCCTGGAGGTGTTTAAAAGGAGACTGGATGAGGCACTTTGTGGAATGGTTTAGTTAATTAGAAGGGTTAGGTGATAGGTTGGACTCAATGACCCTGGAGGTCTTTTCCAACCTGGTTAATTCTGTGGTTCTGTGATATCTTAGACCAGCTTAAAACAAGAAAAAATGTCAAAGTATTAGAATGCCTTGCAAAGTGAAAGAGAAATACTTCTTACTCCTTAGTAGACTTGCCAGACTCTACAACTTGTTTAATTTAAGAGCAGGATTAAATGAATTACATGTGACATGCTGCTACCATCACAGTCAACGGTGACCCATGTTTAAACAAAAATATTTCACATTGTTTTCAGACTTTGGGGGGTATGTTTAACTTACTCCCTGTCAGGATCTGCATGGCCACTTCCAGTGCTTTCAGCTGGGCAAGCAGAAGAGTGGAAACCTATATTATGGTGAGAGCAAATGAATTTCAGATGCAAAGCAGATAAGAAGTACCAGGTGACAACATGTTTCCTTAAAGGGCAGAAGACAGGAATTAGAAAATTCCCTGCTTGTAGCTGGAGTCTGAACTGAAGAACAGACGGAACTGCAAATAAGTCTTATGGTCAAAATAATGAAGGACAAAAAGGTGTTTGGAAGTAGTCAATGTGGATTCACAAAAAGAATCAGGTTTGACCAATCTGACTATTGACAAAGTCTTGTAATGACAGGACAAGGGGCAATGGGTTTGAACTGGCAGAGGGAAGATTGAAACTGGATGTTAGGAGGAAGTTGTTTGCAGTGAGGGTGGTGAGACACTGGCACAGGTTACCCAGGGAGGTTGTGGCTGCTCCCTCCCTGGAGGTGTTGAAGGCCAGGTTGGAGGAGACCTTGAGTGAGCTGTGCTAGTGGGAGATGTCCCTGCCTATGGCAGGGGGTTAGAACTGGATGATCCTTGAGGTCCCTTCCAACCTTCCCATTGTATGATTCCAATGCCCACTGACAGCCCAGGAAGCCAGTCACATCCTGCGTTCCATCAAGAGAAATGTGACTCTACCCCACGCTCATTAGATCCCACCCAGAGTACTGCATCTAGCTCAGGAGTCTCCAGCTTAAGAAAGTGTTGGAGTGGGTCTGGAGGAGGGCCACAAAGATGATCAGGAGGCTGCAGAACCTCCCTTATGAGGACAGGTAGAGATGAGGTTTTTTAGTCTAGAAATGAGAAGGCTCCCATGACACCCTGTAACACTCTTTCAGCATTTAAAGGGCATTTAAAGAAAAGATGGGCAGGGTAGCGACAGGGTGAGAGGTAACAGCATTAAACTGAAAGAGAGTAGATTTAGATTAGATATCAGGAAGAAATTCTTTATTCTGGAACCTGTTATTCAGGGATATTGTGGATGTCTCTGCCCTGGAAGTTTGGAAGACCGGGTTGGATGGGGCTTTAAGAAACCTGTTCTGTTGGAAGTTGTCCATGCCTATGGCAGGGAAGTTTGAACTAGATGATTTTAAAGATTCCTTCCAACCCAAACCACTCTGTAATTCTATGACATAAGCAATATCTACTGTAAAGCAGTAGAGTGTACTTTAAGTAACCTTTGCTTACATTTTGACAAGAAAACAAAACCACCCTTCAATGCTGTTGCCTTGGATAGTGACTGTGCTGGTTTGAGGTTAACTGGAATATTTTAATGAAGAAAAATTATAGGCTGTGAAAAGCAAACAATGGTGATGTCTGCTTCACTCACAGGCTTGCTGAGATGGATAAAGACAAGGACACAAACATAGATAACAGAGAGAGTCTATTGGTCTCTTTGGGAGCAATTGTGTCCTCTCTCTGCTAACCTAGCTAACCACTCTGCTTCTAACCTCCCTTGCCAATCCTCCAAACTCACCTTGCATGTAAACCAGACCTTGGGGTAAGGTATAGGGGTGGAAAGAAGGTGGAAGGGTGGTTGGGAGCCCCTCCTGGGGTCTCTGATTTCTGGGAGGGGAATTGTGTTTCTGTATTCCCTTTAACTTGTCTATGTCTGTAACTATTCCTGTCTGTTGTGTATATCTCTGCTTGTACATTGTGCTGAGCTGTAAAGAGAGCTTCAGTCCTTAACTTCCAGCTGGCTGAGTGATCTTTCATAGTGTGGGGGGGGCAGGGAACTCCCAAACCATCACAGCAACACAGACAATGCAAGTTTTCACAGAGGCATATGTCCGGTGTGGACATGTAGAACTTCTGTACTAGTCAAAACTTACTGAAACATTCACCTTATAACTCTAAGGAACCATTTGCAGGCCTGTAGGTTTGCAAGTTCCTGCATATTTTCTTTGTTTCTTTCTTCTTTGTCTTTAAGGGATGATTGACACTATTTTTTGGTCAGAATATGATCAGATCTGGCCAGATTGTATTTCGCACACATTCCACTCTAATAAACTCATTATCAAATCCAGACACATGATACCTTAAATGTCATCAAAATCAGCCATTGCCTTCCTGACTAGCTCCTGAACCTGGTCAAACCACTTTACTATGGTTTCAGGGAAGATATCCTGATAGTCAAGTATACAAAGGATGGTTTAATACAAGAAGCCATACAAGATCACGAACTAATGAAACACTTCACTGTGTTCTCAGCCTATTCATGCTAAAACGTGCATTTCTATACATGGTAACAATGGAACAGAATTACTTGTGTGTAAGATGGGCATCAGTGTTCTGAAAGGAAATATGATCTTAATGGAATGAAAGCCTGCACAGCTCATTACTCTTGGAAAAAAATGAAAAGCCTATCTTCATAGGAAACAAAGATATTCCTAAAAAAAACCCAAAAACCAACAACCAAACAAAAAACAAACAAAAAAAAAGAAACCTTACCAACCAAAAACACCCAAAAATTGAACATCAACAACAAAACCCACAAAATAAACAAACAAAAAAAAAAACACAACCAAAAAAACAAACCAACCAACCAACAAAAAACCCCAACAAACCTATAAAAAAGAAAATGAAACAAACCCCAAACCAAAGCCAGGAATGACAGCAAAAAAGAGGTCATGAGCAAAAAAAAGAGGTCGTGTGTCATGGTGATTTAACACACTGCTTTCATGACATAAGACTGAATGTTAGTACTGTTTTGGGATTTTTGACAGCCACAAGTTGAGTCATAAATATTAGGATGACCAACAGGTAACTAGAGAAACATGATCAAGGCCCTGACACTGTCAGTGAGCAGCTTCCAATGGCATACATGAGCCCTGGAACTCAACAGAGCTGCCTCAGTGTTTCCCACAACGGCAGGAGGTGGATTCTCTAGCAGTGTTATCCCTGTTCCTACAAACAATGTCACCCATGTGGAATGCACAACATGAACTCTCCCTGCCTTCACCAACCAGGTGCACAGCCTAGATCTGCACCCATCTTCCTTCTACATGCTTATCAATGGGAAGTGATGGGCAGAGGAGAATGATATGAGCTGATATGCCAAAGATTTCTAGCTTCCTAAGATAGAGGACAGCATAGTTTTCAGTAAGGATCTGCACTGTGCATTAACACCAACCACAACACTATGACCAGACCTTGTATGTCCTTAGTGGAGCATGCCTTATGCACAATACTGGATTCACTCAAGCTTAAAGATTCTACCCAATGCACACCCTAGTTACATGACTTAGAATCATAGAATGATACAATGGTAGGGTTGGAGGAGACCTCAAAGATCATAGAATCATAGAATGGTAAGGTTGGAAGGGATCTCAATGATCATCTAGTTCCAACCCCCTGCCATAGGCAGGGACACCTCCCACTAGCACAGCTCACTCAAGGCCTCCTCCAACCTGACCTTCAACACCTCCAGGGAGAGAGCAGCCACAACCTCCCTGGGCAACCTGTGCCAGTGTCTCACCACCCTCACTGCAAACAACTTCCTCCTAACATCCACTTTCAATCTCCCCTCTGCCAGTTCAAACAAATTGCCCCCTGTCCTGTCATTATGCCTCCTGTTTCCCTATAGCAATTGGTAAAATGAAGGACTTTCAATTGCAAAATATGTAGTAGACTTAAAATTAGCTGTGTGCTCTTGTAAAATTTAGCAGAGTCTTCACCATTTATTGCTGCAGGCCTTGTTCAGAGAAAATTGAGTTCTTGGCTGCAAAACACTTTGCAGCCAAGAACTGCATTGTGGAGGGAATGGAACATGATTTCATGATTCATTCTTAAGTTTCTGTTTTAATCATTTACAGTTAAGGTTTAAGCAAAATATTTGTGTAACAAAGCTAAGGCATTTTAAATGGCAGGAATAAGGACATATGACAAGTCAAGTTGGAGACAATTTTGCATGCATGTGCTTAAAATATGCTTCACAATTAGAGTATCAATTAAGTATCACTACATTGTTATGCATGATGTAATCTCAGATGGGAAAATGAAATCACACAAAATGTTCTTGATTTTGAAGAAAATCATTAAGTGAGCACATTTAATAAATACCAGTGCAAGACATTGGCAGACATTTCTGCAGGATACTAAGAATTTTTTCATTTTGAGTTCATAAAAACTGTGGATAAAAACTGCTAAGTAAGTATCATAATTCAGCTGCACTAAATGACGATAAAGATAAGGAATGGACATCTTTAGGTTAGTAAATAAAGAGGAACCTTACAATATTGAGTACTGTAGGAAAGCTGTGTTAACCAGTCTGCTTGTTTTTCATAAGTATGAAAAAAATCCTCTTATCTAGGCAATAGAAACACTAAAATTCAAGGTCATATTTATAATGGATCTTTCAAGGCTGCAGAATGCAAAACCAAACCACACATGGTTATGCATAGTAACTACTTGAGGCCAGAGCAGACTAAGAGGAACTGCAGCTATTCATAGAATCATAGGATGGTAAGGTTGGAAGGGACCTCAAGGATCATCTAGTTCCAACCCCCTGCCATAGGCAGGGACACCTCCCACTAGCACAGCTCACTCAAGGCCTCCTCCAACCTGGCCTTCAACACCTCCAGGGAGGGAGCAGCCACAACCTCCCTGGGCAACCTGTGCCAGTGTCTCACCACCCTCACTGGAAAGAACTTCCTCCTAACATCCAGTTTCAATCTCCCCTCTGCCAGTTCAAACCCAGTGCCCCTTGTCCTGGCATTACAAGACCTTGTCAATAGTCCCTCTCCAGTATTCCTGTAGGCCCCCTTCAGATACTGAAACACTGCTCTAAGGTCTCCTGGAAACCTTCTCTTCTCCAGGCTGCAGAGCCCCAACTCTCTCAGCCTGTCCTCACAGCAGAGCTGCTGCAGCCCTCTGAGCATCTTTGTGGCCTCTTCTGGACCCACTCCAACAGTTCCATGTCCTTCCTGTGCTGGGGGCTCCAGAACTGTACACAGGATTCCAGATGGGGTCTGAAAAATGATGAAGCTTTAGCATTGGTAAAATGAGCTGTCCTTCTATAACGTGGTGACAATTCCAGAACACAGCTTCCTTCACTAACACTGAAAGCCTCATGTACAGGAATTTGCAGAGCCTAAATTGCATTCACTGGGGAACACAGGACTTTACCTAACATTTTCTTGCAGGAAAAATTTCTTTGGAAAGACATTTGTACTTTTTTGGATCAGCTTCATTATAAAGCAAATAGTCACATTAACAATAGTAACAGTAGGCAGTATAGTAACAGTAATAATAGTAATGATAGTATAGCAACAGTATACAGTAGTGTAGAGAGTACAGTAACAGTAACAATAACAATAGTAATGATAGTAACAATAATAAACACCTCATAGTTGTCTACACAGGCAGCTGAACTTCTGTCCTTCCTGCAATTAAATGTAGTGCAAATAAAGACTAATGATAGAAAGGATACCAAACTCTCCTGGTGCTAACATGGCTCTAAGAAGGCCCTGCAGTGTGTTAACATATTAACAAACCTGATGTATTTACCTTCCCCCTGCTGGTTTGGTAATTGTTGCAGTCAGGACAAATGGAGGATGAAGAGATTTTTTTCCCTCAGGCAGAAGCTAAGAGAAGATGTGAACATCACACTGCCTTTTGGTTGTACTTGAGTAAAGAGATCACTCTTTTCTTTTGAGCAGTGACTTTGAAAAGTCCATTAATTTGACTTATGCCACTTTTTGGCCAGCACAGCAGGAAAAAAGCAATTAAGTATACTGTGCTGGTCTCATTTCTAATCTATGAAATGAGTGCAAAATTCTGAGTCAGTAGCTTCATCAGGAGTCACAGGAAAAACAAAATTAAAACCATTCAGTCATCTCACAGAACAAAGATGACTTGAGAATCCATCTCAAGCCCTTTATGAACCGAGGAGTC
>VWZE01023354.1:0-16612 GCA_013396675.1 Eubucco bourcierii
TGGCTGTCTGAGCTGCATGCGCACACTGCAGGCTCATCAAGACTACACCAGTAAAGGAAAGGAATATCTTCTCCTTTATTAATGTAATGAACAAATATTTGTCTGTTTAAAAGTCAGTATATGCAAATGCCTAAGTATTGCAGTGGTCTGAGCTATGTCTATTTTTCTTAATTGTAAATATGTGTTGTGCTTATTTAATTTCTTTCTAAATAGAGAAAAAAAAAGACATTAATTTTCTTGAGGTTAAAAAAAAATATGTTTCCCTTTTTCCAGCATTACAACCAGTCCAGTAGAGAAAGCTGTTACTAGAATTTGTGTTATAATTGAAACCTCAAAACCCATCATGCTGAGTAAATTATAAGGAGAAGGACTAGAAAAGCCAAGGATACAAATTAGTAGACAAGTGAAATGGTGTACTGTTTTCAGTCAGCACTTCTGAAACATCATTGTTCTCTATAAGCTCTCTAAATACTGCTTTAAAAAATGCAATAACCTCAGCAATTGCTGTTCCTTGGAAAAGATCTTTTTTAAAAAGATGCAGAAGCCTAAAGCAGACATTTCACTATTTCTGTTTATATCATAGTCCCAAAGATTTTAACAAGTGCAGTGCAACTTTTCACTATTTTCTAATCTTTAAGAGTAGATAGAAGGTCTAACAGTGAGTGGGGGAAAATTAACATAAATTTTAAAACCTCTGAAATAGCCATTTTAGGATGCTTTAAAAGATCAGATATTGGAACCTTCACTCAGGAAAAGCAATACAGTTAAATGTTTGACTATTACCCACCTAAAAATCACACAAATGTTTGCACTGCATGCAAACTAGCAAAAATAATGGGAAATTAATTTGTTGCTACTTCTAACTATAATTTTAGTTCCTGTAATACGCTATCAGCATTTGAATTAACTCGCAGATTACTAGTGTTTATTTATTAAGAATAAGACAGTGTCACATTATTTCATTCTACTTAACCTACTGTGACACTTACTGTGTCCAGTTCTGGGCCCCTCAATTTAAGAAGGACATTGAAGTGCTTGAGAGTGTCCAGAGAAGGGCAATGAGGCTGCTGAGAGGCCTCAAGCACTAGCCCTGTGAGGAGAGGTTGAGGGAGCTGGGATTGTTTAGCCTGGAGAAGAGGAGGCTCAGGGGAGACCTTCTTGCTGTCTACAACTACCTGAAGGGTGGTTGTAGCCAGGAGGAGGTTGCTTTCTTCTCTCAGGCAACCAGAACAAGAGGACACAGTCTCAAGCTACGCCAGGGGAAGTTTAGGCTGGAGGTGAGGAGAAAGTTGTTCACTGAGAGAGTCATTGGCTACTGGAATGGGCTGCCCAGGGAGGTGGTGGAGTCACCGTCCCTGGAGGTGGCACTTGGTGCCATGGTCTAGTCTTGAGGTCTGCGGTATCGGGTTGGACTTGATNTATAAAGGATTCCTCCAGAATGAACACCTGTTTTAATTCTCACTCACACCTAGTAAGGTACTGGGAAACAACAGTGTCCTAAAGGTTGAACAACAGTTCTAACAGTGTCCTAAAGGTTGCTCCTCAGCCATTTATTTTGCTTACAGAGCACTGCAATCCACTGATCTGTGGGAAATGAAATTATTTCTGCTAAAATACACACACACACACACAAAAAAAAAATCATAGCCCACTTTTCTCCCTGAAACTTTTCCTCAAAGTTAAAATTTTAAAAAACAAACCAACCAAACAACCAACCAAAAAAGTAGATTTATTTATTCTGTTAGAATTCTGGATAAAATGACAAAAACAATGGGAAAAGCTATTTTTTATGTTTACTTGTTTACTGAGCTACAGCAGATATCCTGAGCACAGTGTAACATATAGAGATTCATCATGGAATGATAAGGAGAGACACTTCAGTGCATTTAATAGATTAATGATGATCTTCTGAGGAGAGACATCCATCTTCCCTGTCATCTACTACATTAGCCATGACTGACAGGTTATGGGAGATAACTAACTAAAGGAGTTAACAGGAATACAGGGAATGCATTTCAGTGACTTAAGACTTCCCAGGGGATGCACAGCGGATTCATGATGGCAGATGGCATCAAGATCCAAACTCCTCACCTGTTAAGCAGGTATTAAGAGTTGATTGTGGTGGGATTTTGCATTTCAATGAAGCAGAGAGGAAATGGCCTGGATTTGAGTGTGCAGTTAATAGCACACTTCCAAAAGGAATGACAGCCTCTTGCCCTTGCTGGGCATTCTTATCTTGCTCTCATTTAGACAACAGTCAATTTAATTAGCATTTGAAGAAATTAATTCACGCTGGAAGGGCAGAAGAAAACAAAATTTTCAGCTCATCTACAGGGCTCGGCTCCAAAATATCACTAATGTTCCTCTGTGATGAGTAGATGTAGTGCTTAGGGATATAGAATCATAGAATTGTAAGGTTGGAAGGGACCTCAAGGATCATCTAGTTCCAACACCCTGCCATAGGCAGGGACACCTCCCACTAGTACAGGTTACTCAGGGCCTCATCCAACCTGGCCTTGAACACCTCCAGGGAGGGAGCAACCACAACCTCCCTGGGCAACCTGTTCCAGTGCCTCACCACCCTCACTAGAAAGAACTTCCTCCTAACATCTAGTCTAAATCTCCCCTCTGCCAGTTTAAGCCCATTGCCCCTTGTCCTGTCATTGCAAGACCTTGTAAATAGTCCTTCCCCAGCCTTCCTGTAGGCCCCCTTCAGATACTGGAAGGCTACTATCAGGTCCCCTCGAAGTCTTCTCTTCTCCAGGCTGAAGAGCCTCAACTCTCTCAGCCTGTCCTCATAGGAGAGCTGCTCCAGCCCTCTGATCATCCTCGTGACCCTCCTCTGGACCCACCCCAACACTTCCATGTCCTTCCTGTGCTGAGGGCTCCAGAACTGCACACAGTACTCCAGGTGGGGTCTGACGAGAGCAGAGTAAAGGGGCAGAATCACCTCCCTTGCCCTGCTGGCCACGCTTCTCTTGATGCAGCCTAGGACTCGGTTGGCTGTCTGGGCTGCATGTGCACACTGCAGGCTCATGTTGAGCTTTTCATCAACCCAGACTCCAAGGTCCTTTTCCTCAGGGCTGCTCTCCAGCCATTCACCACCCAGCCTGGATTTGTGCTTGGGATTGTGCCTACCCAGGTGCAGGACCTTACACTTGGCCTTATTGAATTTCATCAGGTTGGCCCGGGCCCAACTCTCCAGCCTGTCCAGGTCCCTCTGGATGGCATCCCTGCCCTCTAGCAAGTCGACTGTGCCACACAGCTTGGTGTCATCTGCAAACTTACTGAGGGTGCACTGATTCCTCTGTCCATGTCACTGACAAAGATGTTAAACAGCACTGGTCCCAGCACTGACCCCTGAGGGACACCACTTGTCACTGGTCTCCAGGTGGACATTGTGCTGCTGATCACCACTCTCTGTGTGTGAATAGAGAGTGGTGATCAACAGCACAATGTCCAGTTTAGTCAAGGACTTGTATAGTTTAGTCAAGGACTTGTCAGTGTTTGGTTAACGAATGGACTTGATTCTGTGTGATGATTTTAAAGGTCTTTTCCAATCTATGCAGTTCTGTGATTCTGTGATATACCTATATGTCTGCACCTCAAATGCAGTGAAATTATGCATTGAAAAGATAGAGAGACAAGATTTTTCCTGGGAGACAAGTAAATGATGAATCCAGAGCATTAAACATACTCCATAGATAACCAAAACCTGCTTTTATTTCTACGTCATGTTTGCTTGACCTTGCCTTCCTCAACAGATATACAGTAAATACGTAGTTATATATTAAATCTCCACAAAAGATGCAGCTGTGAAGTAAAAGAAGGATAAATAACCCTCCACTAAAATGAGAAGTTTTATGTGTATATATATATACACATATACATATAGATACACATATACATATATACATATATATATATATATATATATATACACACATACACACACACTCCCCATTCAGGCCACCATTTACAAGAAGGGAGGTAATTGCATATTTATTTTTTTTTAAATTATCAATCATTTTTTATATATTAAATGAAAACATACTGTTGACCTACTACAATCAAACTGAGAGTGGCATTTAATATCTTAACTTTCTTTTAAAACAAAGAATCATGTTTGCTTGAAGGCTATTCAGAGCTATCCAATAAGGATCATGTATTTTAATATAAAGAGCTACACAAACACTTTAAAGAGATTGCTACTGCCTTTTGCAAGATATATTTTAATTCCAGTAACTCACATCACTTCCCTTCTGTTTTCTACTTGACACATTAAAAACAAAACAAAACCCAAGCAACCTCTCAAAGAGCATTAGATAGCTCAGTTGTTCTAATTAATGACCATATAATGATGCAACACCGTACTATAAATCTCCTTTTTCCTCATCCTTTTTCAAGTGCCTTCTCCTACAGTGGAAACCAAGTGAACCTAGTCATTTGTGTCTGATTTTACATCCCCATATAATCATATTCACACATGAGTTGCATTAAACTAGGCTCTGAAACACAGAAAATCACTCTTACTGAAGGGACTGCTGCAAAGTCTCAGAGCCAGGGCAGATTTGCTTGTCCAGTCACCAGAGCTTGCTTGCAGATAGGTAGTTAATCTGATCCAGAGTGTCTCTGATGGTAAGTAGCATCAGACATTATAAGGAAGTGTAAAATACCTGCTGTGGACTTTTATGTATCTGTCAGGACAACTGTGTTCCCTGCTTGTGCTCTCATGGGCCTGTCTTCCTAAGCTGTATCCCTCCAAGGGTCCCACATGCCTACGTTTCTTGACACTTTCCAAAATTTCTTCAAACCTCAAATCCAAGTCCTAGGTTTTCACTTCCCTTTTTGTGTTTCTGCCTTCACAGTCATTAAGAGTTCCCCAAAAACACTGCTCCCCACCTCCAACTAAGTGTTCTCTGAATCTGGGAATTGGCACCCCCCATTGTGAAATGCTGAAGTCCCCTCCTTAGACTTCAATTATTCACAACGAGAGAGTTTGTATCATTTGTAGGTGAGCTGGCTACAACAAATAATCTTGCATGAAGACCTTGTCAAAGCACTCTCCTTTTCTCTATTGCAGCTTGAAATAAAAAGATAGTCACTGCCTGTTTGACTGAACTTTCTACCAAAGTTTCTTTAGCAAAGATCAGGACACATCCAGGAGCACAACAAAGTTGAAGCTGAGGTTCAGGTGGCATGCCCTCACAAACTACAGTTATACTGCCCTGACCCAGCTGTGCTAGCATGCTCAGAAGTGAATCATTTCCCTTGCAGAGCAGATAGGAATGTGAGGCTGGCAAATACTCACAAGTGTAATGGTTACATATCCATTTTTCTCCTTTGTATTCGTCTCTGGGGATGCTCGGCACTGGCTAACCCTGTCGGGTAAGATGAAGGGTTTCTGGGGCTTGTCCTTCCCCTGCTCCTGCCACCAAAACATATTCAGATGGCTACTTAGGAGAAATCTCATTGGAAGAGCAACCAACTGGCACACTGGGAAGCTGTCCTTAAGATACCTCTCATATCTGCCTCCACTTTCAATGCACTGTGAACCAGTTTGAAATATGCATGGGTTCAATATGCAAATTCATGTACAAACATTTGACTGTAGGCTTGAAAGATAGGAATACCTGATTTTTAGCTTTCACAGCAGCTTTATAGCAATTTCAGATGAAGCTGAGCCAAATGCCCTTAGAGGAGGTGACAAAGCTTTACATGATTAGCATTGCTGTGTCCATCATATAGGTAAGTAAGCAACAAAATGTGAATTTCTAAAAACACCTCCTTACACCAAAAGCCTGGGTAAGAGGTACTTGACTTGTTCCAAAGGAATCAGTTTGCTTTCACTGTGCTGGTTTGAGGCTAATTGGAATATTTTAATAGAGAAAATTACACTATAGGTTGTGAAAGGAAAACAATGGTGATGTCTACTTCACTCATAGGCTTGCTGAGATTGTTTTGGGAAAAGAACATAAACATAGATAAGGCATTCGCTGCCTGTCTCTGGGGACTCAGCACAGCATCTGGGGTGGTCTAGCAGCTTCTGGTTCCTCTGACGATTAATCTTTACTAACCACTTTTCTTTTAACCCACCTGGCCCATCCTCCAAGCTCACCTTGTGTGTGGGGCAAACCTTGGGGTAAGGTACAGGGGTGGGGAGAAGGTGAAAGGGTGGTTGGGAGCCCCTCCTGGGGTCTCTGATTTCTGGGAGGGGTGTTGTGTTTTTGTATTCCCTTTAACTTGTCTATTTCTGTAACTATTCCTGTCTATAGTGTATATATCTGTTTGTACATTGTGCTGAGCTGTAAATAGAGCTTCAGTCCTTAACTTCCAGCTGGTTGAGTTCTAGTCTGGGTCATTTTACAAAGTGTGGGGGGTGGGGAACTCCCAAACCATCACATTCACCTAAACCAAACAGGTGTCTATGTCTTCAAATGTTCTGTCTAAATAAATAAAAAGTGAGGGTAGAAGTGAGGGTAGAAGTGAGGGTAGAAGTGAGGGTAGAAGTGAGGGTAGAAGTGAGGGTAGAAGTGAGGGTAGAAGTGAGGGTAGAAGAAGTGAGGGTAGAAGTGAGGGTAGAAGTAAAAGGTAAAAGTAATGTGTGTGACTCTAAACTGGAACACCTCAAATTCCAGGTCCTTTCTGAAATTCCTGGCATGCGACTAGTAAAAGGTTGTCCAGAAAATCAGTGGCTAAACTGTGACTGAATCCCTCACTCATGCTGTAACCCCACTCACCTATTAAAGCCAACTATTTTAATAAATCCAAGGAATTATATATAAGCCACTGGCAATGACTTTAAAATCTCCATCCAAAGGAAACCGTACATGTCCTCATTTTGCCCCAAGCAACACAGGCTTACTGGTTTGTTTGCTGTTTTCTGTGCCAAGCCTCCATAATTCTTTCTGAGTGCAAGTTGTGTTTCAGAGTAAACAAGGCACATGTGAAAGAGAGGACACCTCCAGTGAGAATTTCACAGGTCATACCCAACTGCATTTTAATAAAGAATGTAGCTTCTGCAGAGTCACCATAATACTCTTTTCTGCAAGTGAGAGCGTTCCATGTTTTTCAAATCAGATGGAGAACAAAAAAAAAAACATAGTAGGTGAATGTTTGTAGCAGAATGACAGTATGGGGAAAAGAAACCTAAGGACTTCAGATACACTCAAGTGACAGCTTGTGTTCAAGTTCTTGGAAAGCAGAATAGGGCTCACTAACATTCCCGGGTATCCATGGCATACAGGACTTCCACCTACTGTTGTTTTGTTGGGTTTTTTTTGTTTTGCTTTGGGTTTGTTTTGTTTTGGTTTTGGTTTTGTTTTATTTTTGAGGGGTGGGTGTTTGTTTGGTTGTTTTGTGTTGGGTCCTTTGGCCTTTTTTTCCCTGTCAAATAAATAGAATAATAACCTAGTGATTTCCCATTATTTTGCCCCCATCACTCTTTCTTGAAATTTTAAGGAAAAGATAAGGGCAAGTTGAGGTGTTGGACAACAATTGAGAAACAATCAGGTCTTCAACAAGATCTGTATCCAACACATCAGGCAATAAAATAATCCTAACATCAGTCTTACTCTCTACAGCTTTAATAGAATAATTTAGGCAACATAAATCAACATTTAAATACTTTAAACTGTGCAAACCTTAAGATGTGCCATAGCTAAAGAGACTACTGTGATTTATATTAGGAAAGATTCATCCTCTTTAAAATATAACAGTAAAAATGCATTTTAGAGTGGCTAATGAAAGAAGGTAATAGGGTTGAATTTTAAAGGATTAGTTAAATATACCTGCTTTGTGTTCTGAAACGAATGAATCAAAGTACCCAAGAGGTACCCACTGCAACTGATTTGAAAAGGGAATAATATTCATACACACAGTCTCAGTCTGTTACTTGAAGATGTCTGAATCTGCAGAAGAGCATTTGCAGCTGCCATTTGCCTAAATTTGTTGCTATCCAAAATAACAGCCTCCCTGTTTCCCTGAAATGAAACTGTAGTTCCACTGATTGAAAATTAGATTGAGATAAACACTGCCCTACATTTCCTGTCATGTTGTGTTCTCTTCGGTTTACACAGCTCTCACTCAGAGAGATGCATTCAGAAAGGATTTTAAGCGTATCTATGCCACACTGTTGTTTGTGGTGCTGCCCTCTGTCTAGCAGGGCATGGTTCACTGCCCCAGAGCAGAAGAGGTGGGCAGGGAACTCAGTTAGAAAAAGGTGCTCCCAACCCAATTTTAACTCAACACCCTTTTGATAATGGTAGCCAATATTAATTTTTGAGTGCTGTTTCAGTTTTCTCAACAATTCAGAAAAACAGTGAATGTTTTGGCTCTTCCATATGTTCTTTAATTTTTTTTTTTTTTTGAGACTCTTTAAACTCAAAGAATCATTTAGGTTGGAGAAGACTTTTAAGACCATCAAGTCCAACCTGATAGATTCTGTGATTCTGTGATTAGCCAAAAACATACTTGACACTCAGGCTTGGCTACCATTGCCAAAAGGGTGTAGATTCATAATTTGTTACAATTATTCTAACTTTTTTTTTTAAACTCAGTTCCCTGTCCAGCTCTTCTGCTCTGGGGCACTGAGCCATACCCTGTTGGCAGAAGGCAACACTATATACCACACAGTATGACATAGAGAAAACAGTATGACATAGAGAAAAAGGTCTGTTGGGGTGATTGTAAGGAAGAGTAAGACCCAAGATCAGTTTTCTGGGTAGTGTGAACCACATGTTTTTTAAGCTAACACCTCCTTTCTCCTGTGCTGTGGGGACCACACTCTGAGGCCTAGAAGACAAAGTACTTCAGTGCTCAGAAAGAAACAAAATAAGCACCATTTGTTCTAGCTGGCATTCAGCTGGGCTTTCATCAGTGATGGATCAGTGTACTCTGGATTCTTCTAATGAAGCCCATTATTTGCTACTTGAACTTTGCACAATGCAGCATTAGATGTGACTTTGCTGAAAGCTTCACAGGGTAGTATCGCCCTTGACTGTACACTATGTGTCAATCACGTGTTTTTATATCTCTGAAACAGTTAATTTGGGTAATGAGCCATCTCCAGTATGCTTTTGAAAACTATACTTTGTGGGCAAATTTACTGCTATTAAGTAGCTAATGCTTAGAATTTAGACCAGGAACAGCAAAGATTTTGTATCAGGAAATAGGAACCGTATTATGAGAACATCTCCTTTAATTAATTTTCAGGAAAATAACTTGTGGGAAGAAACCTCGGGCTAAAAACCAGTGAGCTACAGTTTATTTCAGAATCTGGAGTGCTGTCCTGAAAGGCACTCTGCTCACCACCACCCTCCTCCTTTGCAATGCTCATGGTTGCAGCTCTTCACAGTATCACCGTATCACCAGGGTTGGAAGAGACCTCAAAGATCATCAAGACCAACCCATCACCACAGACCACAAGACTAGACCATGGCACCAAGTGCCACGTCCAAACCCGCCTTGAACACCTCCAGGGACGCTGACTCCACCACCTCCCTGGGCAGCCCATTCCAGTAGCCAATGAAACCACCAAAACCACCATCTGCCTTTTAGACCAATGGATTAAGCAGAAACATTCCCACCCATCATCATTTTGTTTTTAATTAGGTCACGTTTTAGATCTAGCTCTGTGACACAGTGTCAGACCAAAAAGATATGTGCAATCAGTTGTTCCAAAGTAAAGCTTAGTCCATTTTTCCATAAAGAAGCTCATCAGGAGAGCCCTTTTCAGTTCAGTTAACGTCAAAGTTTTGCAGCCTAAATAGAATTTACTTAGAGCTTCTGAAGTGGCCTCAGCTTCAGGAGTAAAATGATGCTAAACATCAGTAAGAGCATGATCCATGTCCTGATAGAAACGTACCAGCCTTTTGAGAATGCATTCAGCCCTTACATAACGTTAATGATTTCACCCTGTATGAAAGTGCCTCTGCTGGTGGTTTACATCATTCCCTAGATCGGATTATTTACTCAGAAATCATTCTGTTTCTTTTATCCTTTTACAAGCTGTTCCTGTTTGTTGGAAGGATCACACTGAGTGCCTCTATAGTCCTAAATAAAACAAGGCCAGAGTGCAAGCTTGATTACTGACTGTCCACACAGCTTAATTGTTCTCTGAGCCCCTGGATCCAGTCTGGATTTCTCCAAACAGCTGTCTGCATGATAACCCTGATCTGCATGATAACCCTGATCTGCAGGAGGCTACAGCTTCACAGCATACATGTAAACTCTGTTCCTGTTACTTGGATGGAGTCTGAAACCTCTCTTATATGGGAGAGTAATCATAGTTCTGGAAAACAGTGCAAGGATTCCAAGTGTGGCCTGTGTATGTAAAAATCAACCCCAAGACAGATCAATTCTGAAAACTGCTTTTTATGAATGCTACTGCATCGCAGTGTCTTTTTAAACCCTACTATGTGTGACTCACTGTGTGCTCATCTTTTCTTTTTTTTCACAAGTTGATATACATATTCACCTTCTACCTGTATGTAGAAAGTAGGACATAGCAGTCTGATGCTTATTCTTCTTTTCTAATATGGTGAAGATTATACTCTGGATAATCACTATCATCTCATGTGACAGTCCAACACTGTTCCTTGATGACCCTCTGAACTTGGGGACACACAGGTAGCATCTATTTTAAGAATACCCAGACAATTCTGTAGGAAGTCAAAGCACCCAGAGCAAAAATATAAGTTACTTTTCTGATGAAGCTACCTACATACTATAGTAAAGAACATAAAAGGATATGTGTGGATAATTTGGGGGCATCATGGGAAAGCCATCATGGACTTTGTGAAAGATGTCCTGCCTTGCTAACTCCTGAGTCAGAAAGCATCCCACAAGAGCTTGTTAGGTTTTTGAATGGCTCCAGGCCACCTTGGTCAAGGTAAACTAAGCAACCATGAGAAAAGGAAGGTCAAACAGACCGAGGGAAAAAACCCAAAACCAAAACCCAACCAGCAGGTCAAAACTATAGTATCAAAAAGACAATTTTCATGGTAAGCTGTTGAGCTCATTCCAAAAGGATATGGCAAGGATTCCTGTTACAAATGGGTACCTCATGTAAGAGACACCCATTGGGTGTAGCTGAATATGGCTACCACCTCGGAGCTGTAAACTGTCAGAGACTGAGAGACTAACCTGAGAAAGTAGCACAATATGCCTAAAATACTCTCATTTTCCACTCCTGTTTTTCTGCTTCTGGTCATTATTGGAGAATATTCAGCAAGCAGCCAGTACCACTATTCCTGCAGTCTTATGTTGAGCTGATAAAGGCAAAAAGGAAATGTATGTAGGCAGGAATATTAACTCTACCACAACTACAGCCAAACAAGATAGAATAATGTATTTGGTTAAGTGTCAGGGGATATTGGAGTCACCTACACTACCAAGTTACATGCTTAAGATAGGGAATGTGGACATATTTCCTCATGAGAGTCCCTTGAAGTCATGGAAACCCTTTCTACTGGGCTTTGGTTGGTTTTGCATCAAATGAGAGAGTCTGTGCAGGAAGATCCTCCCAAATATGTCTTCTTCCCAATCTGTTATATGTAGAACCAGGAAAGAAATGATACTTGTTTTTCAATTGCAGACATGTAATTTCATTAGAATTTCCATTCCAGCCCTTGGGTTTGTTTTTTTTTTTATATTTAAAGGTTTCAGCTTTGGGACTGCTTTTCTGTAAGCTTATCTTCATAGTTTAGTGTCTAATTTGGTGAAATTCACATGAAAAGTTCCATTTATGAACAATACCTTATATTTAAAGAATGTGCTAGTAGAACAACCTGTGAACTATCTCTCAACTACAATATTTTTTTTAACCTTACTGCATTATTCATGATTGTCAGCTGTTTCAGAATTCATTGCCACCAGTTACTGCATGTGCTTTTTTAGATTATTCTGTATATCTGGATGAATTGACAGGCAGAAGTATTTAGCATCTCTTCCCACACCGAGTACCAATTAATTCAACCAGTTATCTGATCAAACCTACTGGGAAAAAGATATACTGGATCAAAAGCTACTTTTCAAAATTACTCTTTTTGATTTATTTTGCATGTTATGATTAAAACCCTCTTACCTGCTGAATTTTCCTAGAAGAAAAATGTTCCTTTGCTCAGAAGAGACCATACTTCAGCTTGTAGCAACAATAAATATTACAGTAGTGTAACGTGCATGTTGCTATAGAGAAATGAGATGATATTAAAGAGGTGCTGGCCTTGGAAAGACCATGTGTAGCTCACTGTTCCCAAGGACCCTAACCTTTTCTGAAATAAAGCAAGGTGACACTTCTACTTGATTCAGTTTGCTGCTAGCACAGAGGGCCCTCCTTATCTCTCCTCTCACTAGTATACTGATTTGTGCAGTTATTTCTCTCTGTATCTTCTCAATGCTGTGCCTGGCAGGAAAGAAACCGCCTATAGGTACGAGCATTTGAATCAGTTTTATATTAATATTTATATTACTATTTAATTAATATCTATAACAGAATTTTATAATTAATTATAATTAATGTTTATAATTAACTTTTCATTTATAGATTATTTTTTATTTATATTAATGCTTCCCTTATTAGAAATAAGCAATTTATCTGTTTTCATTTATAGACTGGTCTTTCTGACAAGTGACAGAGATTCAAACAGCAGGGTAAACCACAGTGATACTTTTGTAGCCTGCAGAACTCTTTACAATGTTCACATGTGGTTAACTTATACATGTTAATAAGCATTCAAATTTGTTTCCATAGTTTATCAGAGGGAAGTGGGTACGCTCATTAAACATGCTCAGCAGTGCATAACAACCACTTAACGTAACACAAAATACTCTCAGGAAACTTAGATGGACATAAAAATATCATTGACTTCAGTCTCAGCAAATTTCAGGATCACTGCCTTGCCTTCCAGCTGTCCCCAACCCTCTATTAATTACAAATTGCCCTGAGAAACAAAAAGTGTAAGTAATATTTACTGCAGCATACACTAGTATGTAGCACACCTACTAAGAAATATGGAAGAAAGTTGCAAGGGAAAAAAAATTGTCCACTGGCATTCATAAACTCAAATGATCCAAAAGAAGTCTTTCTGCCTTTGGCACATGACAGTGCAATGCCTCTGTCCGGTGCTAACACTGGAGTAGTTAATAACTGCAAATGTCAACCCTAGCAGAGCTGTTAACCACTAAAGAAGAATTTTATGTCATTGGGTCTGTGAGTATTCTAGATGACTCTTGTTTTTTTCAGTTTTAAGAACACTTTTGGAGAAAAAAAAAAAAAAAAAAATGTCAAATGCTCTAGGGAGCTCTCCATGGATGCATACTCTGGTTGCCAGAGAGCCACTCTCCTTTAGAGACAGCTTCTGGTCCAAGAGGAAGGAGAAGAGCAACCTTTCATGCTGTGTATCTGTCATGTTCAACCTAGGCTCTCTGAGCCTTGCACACCAGCAACTAACAACCCAGAGTGTTTTCCTGAAAACATATGTACTCATATGGGGGGGAGAATTCTGAACACCTACATAAAATAAAATCACCTGGTTCACCTTCCAAATAGTATTTTAAATGATATCTTGTGATGAATAATCCCAGTGTAAGCAGTGTGTTATTTTGATGGTGAACAACAAGGGCCATTTTCAAGAGCTTACTGCTGCGGAGAAGATTAGGGGAGATGCGAGGAGGGGAGGGGAGAGGGGAGGAGAGGAGAGGAGAAAGAAGGGAGGGAGGGGGGAGGGAGGGGGGAAGAAAGATAGATTATTTTTACAGTAACAGAGTGTGTTCTAATTCCCTTTCAGTCTGCAAATATAAACATCTACTGCTGATTTTTTAATCTAAATAGTCACCAAAAAAGCAAGCAGCATATCAATTAGCACACTTTTGGGATTAGGAACAGAATTACGACGCAGTATTAAGATACATATTCAAATGCAGAAAGCTGAAATAATACAACGTTAAGGATTTCCTGGAGAATACGAATTAGTCCTCACACAAATGCAGAGTGAATTAGCATGGGTCTCAATTCAGTGCTGTAATGAACCTGTACAGAGCAGTCATTGAGTGGCTGATTCAATCTATTTGGCAACAGGTTTTACAGGCAATTTTTTAAAAGTTTTTTGACCTTACTGCTAGGACCCAGAATAAATAAGGCAAAAAGAACAAATAAATCAATGTGTTGTCTTCTGTGTAATAGACTGGGTGAGTTTACACTACTCCTCTTCTGAAGCAATCTCTGATGCTTGCACCAAAGATGTCCCAGAACATTTTGGGAACTACAATTCAGGAACTACATGAACCTTGTAAAATGAAACTCTGCTCTATACAAAAGAAGCTTTGTTTCAGTTAGGAAAGAAAACTAAATATTGTGTGAATGAACCACATAGTGGTTATTAGGATCTGATCTATTCCAATTCACAGAATGCTAGAGGTTGGAAGGGACCTCCAGAGATCATTGAGTCCAACTCCCCTACCGAGGCAGGATCCCCTTGGGTAGTCCACACAGGAATGCATCCAGGCAGGTTTTGAAAGTCTCTAGAGTAGAAGACTCCACAACCTCTCTGGGGAGCCTGTTCCAGTGCTCTGTCACCCTCACTATAAATAAGTTTCTTCTTGTGTTGTGGTGAAACCTTCTGTTTGATTACTGTGCACCACTGAAAAGAAATTGGTCCCATCCACTCACTTGACATCCACCTCTCAAATATTTATAGACATTGATCGGATCCCCCTCAATGTTCTCTTCTCCAGACTAAACAGTCCCAGGCCTCCTGGTCTCTCTTCCTAGGGGAGATGCTGAAGCCTCAATCATCCTCCTGGCTCTCCATTGGAGTCTCTCCAGCAGTTCTTATAATGAGGAGTTGTTCACAGGAAGAGTTCTACTTGCTGTGTCCTGGAGAACAAGGGTGGGAATGAGGGTCTCCTGACTCCAAACTTGTAAACATGTGGTTGTAAGAACTTGGTCTCAAAGCTATTTGATCATTTCATCACTATGGGGTTTACTCAGTTATTGTTATGAGATTGTGTGCTGCTCTGAGGCTCATTGGAATATTCTAATGAGAAAAAATTAGGTTATTGGTAGTAAAAAGAAAATAATGATAAAATCTATATAATTTGTTGGCTTGCTAAAAGGGATAAAAAGTCAAAATGTAAATAATTCTGTCTCTTTTGCCTCAGAGCCCTTGCTCCTTTCGCTTCTCCTTTGCTCCACTATAGTATCTTCCACTAACAGATAACAAGTAAGCTTTGCTAATTGTCTGTCTGGGAGAAGAAGGGTGGTTTTGAGCCCCTTCTGGGCTTCTTTTGTTTATCCAGGAGGGGAGTTTGGATTTTTATATTACTTCTAATTCGTATGTAATTGTAAATACTTGTAAATATGTTGTGTATATATGCTTGTAAATTTAGTTTTGCTGTAAATGTAGTTTTATCTTATTTCCGAGATGTCTGAGCTGGTCTGGTAAATTCCAGTAAGGGGGGGAGGGGGGAGAAGCTCCTTAACCCACCACAGATTGGGATGCAAATGTATCAGGGCTATCTTTGTAAGGGGAATTTGAGTAGAGATGTAGGGATGAGCTGAACATTTTGTCCAAAAAGGAACAAATATGCTCAAGACACTTCAGAGGTTCTTTTCCAGTTCTTGGCAGCAGCCCAAGAGAAGGCAGAGGTACCTGACAGAGCTAGAGCAATAGGAGCAGGAGGGGGAGGGCAAGGATAGTGGTAGAGAGATGCCCTAGACATCAAGTATTTCTCTTCAGTTGGAAAAAAAAATATTCCACTAAGGGACTGGGTGCAGAGAAAGTAAATGTATTCTGACCCCCTTTTCAAGCAATCTGTACAAAATGTTTGGCATGGAATAGGATAAAGGTCTTAGCCTCTTTTATTCAAACCATGGACTGGGCGGGAGGGAAAGAAACAACAAACCAGCAAGTCCCATGGGCAGTAGTAAATGCAACCTGCAGGTCCCATGGGCAGTAGTAAATGCAACCTGCAGGTCCCATGGGCAGTAGTAAATGCAACCTGCAGGTCCCATGGGCAGTAGTAAATGCAACCTGCAGGTCCCATGGGCAGTAGTAAATGCAACCTGCTTACTTGTGGATCCATGATGTCTAGGTAGATTGATTTTGGTGTCTAAATTTCATCTCTGATTCTAGTTTTCCCTGAGTGGATTACCTATTTCCTACAAAAATGAAAAACAAAACAAAACCAACCCCCTGAAACAAACAACCAAATAAAACCAAACTAACAGAAACAGTGAAAAGTTTTTTTGTTAGGTGAAGATAATCACAATTATTTTCTGCTCTCATAAGCCACTGATTTTCACCAGCTGTGGAGTCAATCCCAGTATAAAAACATAATCCATGGGATTGCCAAAGCATCCAGTCCTCTTCCAAGCACTTCAGTCACCAGCCCACAGTACCAGAATAAAAACTGCCACTGGCAGGAATACATGACCCTAAGGACTGTACACAGAAGGAGCATTTAGTCACTGCTGAGCAGAGGTAATGACGCCTAAGTCATCCAGTTAGGTTTACAGTTTTAACGTGCAAAATAAGACAACTAACTTACATAGGCCTCTCTAGCCAGAATAGAATCATAGAATGGTAAGGTTTGAAGGGACCTCAAGGATCAT
>VWZE01023361.1:1181-12892 GCA_013396675.1 Eubucco bourcierii
TTTTTTTTTCTCTTCTTTTCTCTTTTTCCCCCCTCTGTTTTTTTTTTAAGAAATGAATGAAATATTTTTATTAGACATTTTTATATTCCCTCATTAACTGAGTGAGTAGCTGGCCTGTGGCTGATCTGTGGCCAGCTTCACAAGTGTCATCTTAGAAAGAATTTATCTGCAAACCATGTTTGGTTCTTGAGTGTATAGATCCAGAGCAGCATAGGCATAGGCATCTCCTGGGAACTGGTGCATGATAAACTTAAGGAAGACCAGGGGGAGGTTCAGTTTCATTTCTGGCAGGTGAAGGTGTGGGCTTGTATGTGTCTTGCTTTGTAGCATTGAAGGCCACACACATTTTTTTTTCCTTTTCCTAGGATCCCTGTCACACTGTGAGCTTGGGAAATGAGATGTGCATTGGATTTTGACAGCAGTGACAGCTCAAAGGGATCGATATGATTTTGGTACCAGGTGCCATGGCTGTACCATAGTTTAGCAGCTGGCTTAGTGATCTCCAGGGTGAGAATTTCTTCCACTTCATTGCCAGCATCCTCTTCCGAGGAAATCACTGCAGACTCTTGCAAATAGCTTTGTTCTTTCTCCAATAGACTTGCTCTTTATAATCAAAATGAGTTGCAGGCGTTCCATTAATTGTCCAGATAATTAGCTTTAGGCAATCTAGCATTTCAATCTTTGTCCCTGACTTAATCTGGGCTAGTTTTTGTTCAGCTGCCGGCATCTGTAATACCTCATCTATTTGGACATTTCTCTGCAGCATTAGCATTTGGCATCTTTGAATTCCTTTAGACCTAAAGCTTTCATCAGTTGTACCAGTTTGCAACTTAACTCATGCCAGATAAAAATGCAACTTTTTGCTTCTACCGCTTTGGTAGAGCTGCGTTTTCCGTTCCCCGCGCAGGCTGGCGGCCTTTGCTGGCTCGCCTTGTTTTTCTCAGCACCTCCACGTAGGCTGCTAAAACGTTCTGCAAGAATCCTCCTTCCCTGGGTACCTGTGTGGTGTTTTAAACCTAACTTCGTTCTTGTTAATCCCTAGAACAATGCCAGATGGTGAAACACAAAGATAGGCGGTAGGGCTGCCGTGTCCGCGCACCCACGTGCACACACACACACACGTTTGAGCTGTCTGCGTGAATGCACAGGGCAGTGGAAGATTGTATTAGATAATAAAGCTGCATCCTAAGTTATGCAGGTCACTTCATAACTGGAGAAAAGAAAAATGGTTTATTTAGCTCTATACTTAAAGAAAAGCTGTTTAGAAAGCTCTGCTGTTACTGGTTGGATACACTTGCATTACTTACCCCCAGAACTTGCATGCCTTCTGCTTCTGAGTACAGCTGAAAGAAAAAGGAGGAGCCACTGTTCTGTGCTCATTTGGGTAACTGTGAGCCTCCCAGTTAGTTATATTAGTCCCCAAGTGCTCGTCTGAAACACAGCATAGGCGTCAGGGGCTAGGCTTTAAGTCTGTCACTGGTTCCCTGGGTGCTGTGCACTTCTGAAACTTAACACAAGGCAGAAAGCAAAAAAAAAGAGGAAAACCAACATCCTGCTAAGCAGATGGTTTTTATGTTTATTGGTGTGTGTTTGTTCATTAGGTTTTGAGCTGCTGAGAAATGAATAATGTTAGAGCAAGATCTGGTGGAGAGGGGTTGTGTGTGCAGAGGAAGGACAGCAGTGTGCTCCCTATTTGAATCTTGCTCAGTTCTATGCTCTGCTGAAATCCCTCTCCACTTCTAGAAGGGACAGGCTTCTGTCTCTGAGCACAGAAGTTTCCCTCATCTTCTTTTTTCTTTTTTTTTCTATTTTGTTTTTCCTATTTTCTTTTTTTCTTCCCTCTTTTCCCTCTTTTCCCTCTTTTCCCTCTTTTCCCTCTTTTCCCTCTTTTCCCTCATCACATTCTGTGCTCCACAACCTCCCTGGGCAACCTGTGCCAGTGTCTCACCACCCTCACTCCAAACAACTTCCTCCTAACATCCACTTTCAATCTCCCCTCTGCCACTTCAAACCCATTGCCCCTTGTCCTGGCATTACAAGCCCTTGTAAATTATCCCTCCCCAGCCTTCCTGTAGCCTCCTTCAGGTACTGCAAGGCTACTCCAAGGTCTCCTGGCAGCCTTCTCTTCTCCAGGCTGCAGAGCCCCAACTCTCTCAGCCTGTCCTCACAGCAGAGCTGCTGCAGCACCTTTGTGGCTCCTCCTCTGGAGCAGCTTTGTCTCTTTGTGCCCTGACTGAAGGAAAGGAGTTGGCTGAGGTTGCTCATCCTCTCCTCTAGTGGGTAGGTGCAGTTTGGTTTTATTAAGGGCAGCTTTCAGCGGTGTGAATCCTTATGCTTGCAGATGACTCTTAGCTTCCTCACACATTTTGCAGCTGTGGGAGGAAGTATTTGAACACAAACCACGATTTGGGATTTCTGGAGACTGCTCAT
Organism: Eubucco bourcierii; assembly: GCA_013396675.1. NCBI lineage: Eukaryota > Metazoa > Chordata > Aves > Piciformes > Ramphastidae > Eubucco > Eubucco bourcierii. Next base: position 3,612 of record VWZE01023361.1, read on the forward strand.
GTGAGTAGTTATTTGCATCGTTATTTGCCAGCCTAAGCTCCCAGATTATGCTGTTCCTTTTATCTTCCTTCCATAAATCCGCTGCCGCCGCTCAAGGCAATGAGTTTGCAGGGAAGAGTTGCAAGCACACATTGGGGTTTGGGTTCCAGCTGCAGCAAGGCTGCTGTGCTCCCACCTTCCAACATCTGGGCTAATAGCTTTTCTGTGATCCATCGTGGGTGTTGCTAGAGGTGAACTGCTGCATCTCTGCCACATGTGCTGGATGTAGATAGGTGTTTGTACGAGATTACCTGAGAAATGGGTCAGGGAAACTTTAAAGCTGACAGTGCTAATCAGCATCCTGCATGCCTGCTCTATCAGGCACATCAGATTCAGGGCAAGGACAGAAAATACAGCATGCAGGAAATGAGGGTCAGGAGTGACAGGTGAGGAGGAGGGAGAGAGAGATACAGTTAAGAACCAGCCAGCAAGAAAATGGAAGGAGTTGGAAATGCATTTGCTGTTTCTGCCTGTCAAAAATCAGAAGCTGATGCATGCCTGGAAGAGGAGATAGGTTTTGATTTTTATAGCTTAAATTGTAGATAGTCTGCTGTTTATTTCACAGTGATTATCATAGAATCATAGAATGGTAAGGTTGGAAGGGACCTCAAGGATCATCTAGTTCCAACCCCCTGCCATAGGCAGGGACACCTCCCACTAGTACAGGTCACTCAAGGCCTCATCCAACCTGGCCTTGAACACCTCCAGGGAGGTTGTGGAGCACAGAATCACCCAACGTGATCAAAGATCACGTTGGGTGATTCTGTGCTCCACAACCTCCCTGGGCAACCTGTCCCAGTGTCTCACCACCCTCAACCTGTCCCAGTATCTCACCACCCTCACTGCAAAGAAATGTGAGTAACAGGGTTTAACATTTCACTTCTCTTTGCCCTTTTAATCAAGAAGTTGCATCCTCTTGAAATTTCATTTGTAGGCTGTTACCTGAAATTAGGAGATTGGACTATTTCCTTATCACTTCTTACCCTGCCATCTCTCTCCTAAATTATTTAAAGGCATTAAAAATGCCCAGCACATAAACTGTACCAAGCTTAAAAAAAGGAAAGATTGGTCCTTTATATAAGGGCCAAAGTATAATACCACTTTACATGGCATTATACATGCAAGCATTATTTATTGTTGCACTTTATTTCATTGGGGAAAGAGAATTAACTCAGATGAATGCTTTCTGGTGGACCTTACTCTGTGGGTCCATGCTTTATGTTTGCAAAGAAAAGTCATTTCCCATGCAAATTGAAATGGGTGAAGTCACCTCTTTAAATTGCAAGAGATTCCTGTAATATAATCTAGGAAGAGATTCCTGTAATATAATCTAGGAAGAGATTCCTGTAATATAATCTAGGAAGAGATTCCTGTAATATAATCTAGGAAGTTTTGGGGTTTTTTTTTTTTAAATCATGGGTTTATTTCTGCCTCCAGTCAGACTGGAGAGAGTCATATGAAAACTTAAGATAAATCCACTCTCCTTCTCTTCCTCTCTCTGCAGTGTGTTTATGTTTGAAGGATCTGGTGTTTTGCCTTGAAACTGTAGGTGAATGTCATCAGGAAGAGGCAACCTTGTTAAAATACTATGAAGTTAAGTGAGTCTCATGTAAATGGTTCTCTGATACCTGGCAGCTTGGCAAGGGAGGGGATTGTGCCCCTTTGCTCTGCTCTCCTCAGACCCCACCTGCAGTCCTGTGTGCAGTTCTGGAGCCCCCAGCACAGGAAGGACATGGAAGTGTTGGAGTGGGTCCAGAGGAGGCCATGAAGATGTTGAGAGGGCTGCAGCAGCTCTGCTGTGAGGCCAGGCTGAGAGAGTTGGGGCTCTGCAGCCTGCAGAAGAGAAAGCTTCCAGGAGACTTTAGAGTAGCCTTCCAGGCAAGGGGGCCTCCAGGAATGGTGGGGAGGGACTACTGACAAGGGTTTGGAATGCCAGGACAAGGGGCAATGGGTTTGAAGTGGCAGAGGGGAGACTGAAAGTGGATGTTAGGAGGAAGTTGTTTGCAGTGAGGGTGGTGAGACACTGGCACAGGTTACCCAGGGAGGTTGTGGCTGCTCCCTCCCTGGAGGTGTTGAAGGCCAGGTTGGAGGAGGCCTTGAGTGAGCTGTGCTAGTGGGAGGTGTCCCTGCCTATGGCATCTTGGTGGCCCCATCTGGACTGGCTCCCACACTTCCATGTCCTTCCTGTGCTGGGGGCTCCAGAACTGCACACTGCAGGTGGGGTCTGAGGAGAGCAGAGCCAAGGGGCAGAGTCCCCTCCCTTGCCCTGCTGCCCACACTGCTCTTGCTGCAGCCCAGCACACAGTTGCTGTCTGGGCTGCACTCACATTGCAGCCCCAGCCAACACTAAAGGTCTGCACCAAGAAAATCTCAGCCAAAACAAGGAGTGACCTTGTCAGGTTGTGCTGGGTGAAGCAATTATGCTCATTTGCATAAGTGTCTCTAACGTGTTATTGCTGCTAGCTGGTCCTCGCCTAACGGCAGCACCACACTAAGCCATTAATTACAGGAGTCAGAGGAGAGCTACAGCTGCAGATCTGCCCTGTCAGGGTTTATCAGGCTCCGTTTTGTCATCAGTGGTTTATTTATTCAGCCCTCACAAATGGTGCAGGGGCTGTAGCCAGGGCTCTGCTCGGGCATCTCATCCCAGTCAGTGGAAGCAAAATCCTCTGCTTTACATCAGCTATCAAACCTGTGTGGGTCCTCCAGTGATGAATGACTTCATTGTCCAGGCAGGATTGGCTGGAGCTGGGAAGGATGGTATGGTAAAAACACCTGATTCTTCCATAACTGTGCTTTCCTGCTTTTTTTTATATGCCTTTTTTTTCCCCTCCCCCCTTCCCACTGTAGCTTCTGCAAAGCAAATCAGTCTTTATCTCTGAACAGCTGAATCTGGTGCAGTGAGAGGAGAGGCTCACAAGCTGATGTGAGAGGGAAAGTGCTGGAAAGCAAAAGGGGAGAGGGCTTGTCATGCTTTGGATGTGTGAGAGATCCACGAGGTGATGAGAAGCAGTGACCACTGTGCTGGTCTCGTTCCTGATGTCTGCAGAACATCAGTGGCCCCAGGGTTCTGAGTGGTGCTGTTCTTGCAGGCTGGCAGTGGAGCCCCTCTGACAGACCTTCCTTGCTGGGATCCATCAGGCCTTGGAGACCATGTTTCAGGAGTCCAGCATTTCAGGGGTCTGGGTACCCCTTGGGCTGGGAATTGCAGGGCTGGGGAAAGGGCCAGCTGCATCCTTAGCTCTTAAGGTTGTTCTGAGGCTGCTTTGCAGTGAAACTCAACCCTGGGTTGTTCTGCTTGCTGTAAGCAGCTGAGAAAGCAGAGAATCACTGAGGTGGGAGAAGTCCTCTAAGGTCAAGTCCAACTTTCTACCCACAGCCACTAGACCATGTCACAGTGTGCCACATTTATTTTTCTAGCACCTCCAGGGATGGTGACTCCACCACCTCCCTGGGGACCTGCTGGCAGAGCAGAGGTGTGCTCAGCTGAGGGCTTTGTCTGAGCACACCTCAGATTTTCAAGAGCCAGTGGCTTTGGGGATGCTGTTGGGAACATTTGGCTTCTAGGGACTGATGCAAAACAAAACAAACAAAAAAAAAGAAAACAAAAAAAGGCAAACCAAAATGCATTTAAAGCAAAGCAGTTCCTGAAGCTCTGGAAATACCTCCTCAGCCCTTCTCAGTAATGTTGACCAGGCAAGGGAGTTGACATTGAAGTCAACAGATCATAACATTTCTGAGCACAATAGCAATTAAAAAAAAGAAAATCCAGACTGTGTCTCTGCATGTTTGTGGCAGTTGATTTGTTTTAAGAGATAACAGCATTAGCTTAGGTTCATTTTTGCCTGTTTTTAACAGAGGCAGTGTTTCCCTTTATACCTGTCTGAAACATGGGCCTTTGGAGCTCACAAATTGTGTCCTCTGGTAGCCTTTGCTCTTGTCTTATGTCTGATGGAGACCACTCACATAAGGGTGTTCTGGCTGGAAACTCACTCAGAGGTCATCATTCTTGTACCACGTAGCCATTTCTGTTCTTGCAACAGCAGAGGTTCTTCTCCTCTTACTAGGATAAGGTGAATAACTCAGGGTACCCCGAGACTGGGAAGAAGCCCATATAGGATACTTACCACTAGGACTTGAAATTCACAGAGGATGCCCTCTGTTGTGCAGTGTGCTCTGAGCCCTTGGATGTTGCAAGAGAGAAGCCTGCCTTGCCTTTGAGCTGGGGATAATTTCAGCCCAGAGCTGTGCTCCTGACAGCTAATTCATGCTCACACGTGCTGCTTTACAGCAGCTATATGATTTGCATGTGGCATGAGGTCTGTTACTGACATAATGAGGCTTTATTAGATTAAAGGGCTTGCTGCCAGAACTGACTGTTCAAAAGAATATATATTTTTTTCTAAGCCTCCAAACCCAGCCTTTGTAAGCTCTGCAGCCATGTATTTCATGCCCGTGCTAGTCATTCAGGCATGCTTGTTGCTCTCTTGTGACCAGTACATACAGAAGGCAGAGGGTTACCAGGGAGACATGTCCCCATGTAGGACCTTGGTATCCAGTGGTGTTTGTGAAGAAAAGCCTTGGGCCACTGTGTTATGCAAGAATTTACAACCTTTGATTGCTAAATGATATCTGTAATATTCTGCACTCAACCTGATGTCCTGAACAGAGAAAGGAGTGAGGAGATCATTTTATTTTCTGTGATCTTTTGTCTTTTCCAAGTAGTTATATCTAAGTAGGCTTCTGTATGTGCTGTTGCTGGGGGTGTTAGACAGCAAACACCCAGGGCATGGAAGGCTCTGGAGTCCTGTGTGCAGTTCTGGAACCCCCAGCACAGGAAGGATATGGAACAGTTGGAGCAGGTCCAGAGGAGGCCATGAAGATGCTCAGAGGGCTGCAACAGCCCTGCTATAAGGACAGGCTGAGAGAGTTGGGGCTGTGCAGCCTGGAGAAGAGAAAGCTGCCAGGAGACCTTAGAGTAGCCTTCCAGGATCTGAAGTGGGCTACAGGAAGGCTGGGGAGGGACTATTGANGGAGGAGGCCTTGAGTGACCTGTACTAGTGAGAGCTCTCCCTGCCTATGGCAGGGGCTTGGAACTGGATGAGCTTTGAGGTCCCTTCCAACCTTGCCATTCTATTTCCCTTCCTTTAGCTTTTCACTGTCTGTTTCTTTTCCTCCAAAAAACACCCCCCTCTCTCCCACACATACCTTCTTCAGGCAGTACAAAACAGGATTACAGGATTTTATCTTGGGTTTTTGTTTTTTTTTTTTTCTTCTTCACTCTGACCTGATTTTCCAAACCTGCAAGAAGCATCCTTCTAAATCAGCAGCCTGGCTTGTGTGGGTGTGGTCTGGGGAATGGATTCATTTGAAAATCCCCCCCCCCAAAAAATGCCATTTGAGTTCTTGTGTGGTGCAATATGAGCATTGCTGCGTGTGAGCAGTTAGAGCTGCATTAAAGCTGCTGCAAAGAAACAGATGGTGATGCCCTGCTGCAGGCCAGTCCTGGGAGACACTGAAGCATAGCAGCCTGCAAGAGCAGGCTGTAGAAGTATAAATTTGTATTGGAATAGAAGTTGCAAGTCCAGAAGAGTTTGTGTTTGGTGAGGCATTTCTATTAAGATTTCTTCTTTTGCAAGTTTCAACCTCTTTGCTTACCTCTTTTTCCTTGGAAATAAGAAGTCTTTGAAAGCTCAACTGTGGACCAAGTAGACCTGGACCTGATCACAGTCCTGCTGAAGTCGGGAGGGCTGTGTAGATGCTGAAAATGCAGACCTCCTAGTCAGCCTTGCTCAGAGATTCTGCAGGATAGCATCTGGTGAGAGGGATCTCTGAAAGGGCTCTTCTGTGGTTTGCTTGTGGGGTTAGAACAGATGGTACAACAGATAGCTTCAAAGTGGCAGTTCCCTTGTGGAAATGTTAGCTCTGATGTTATTGCTTGGATCTAGCAGTGCCAGTACCTGCTACCATGCTAACTTTGTGTGGCCATCATGCTCTCAGTGCAGCTGCTGTGTTCACAGGCTCACAGGATGTCAGGGGTTGGAAGGGACCCAAAGTGATCATCCAGTCCAACCCCCCTGCCAGAGCAGGACCAGACAATCCAGCTCAGGGCACACAGGAACACATCCAGACAGGCCTTGAAAGGCTCCAGAGAAGGAGACTCCACAACCTCCCTGGGCAGCCTGTGCCAGGGCTCTGGGACCCTCACAGTCAAGAAGTTCCCCCTTGTGTTGAGCTGGAACCTCCTGTGCTGCAGCTTCCATCCATTGCTCCTTGTCCTATCCCAGGCAACAGTGAGCAGAACCTGTCCCCCTCACTCCTGACCCCCAACCCTCAGATATTTATAGACATTGATTAAATCCCCTCTTAGTCTTCTCTTTTCCAGACTAAGCAGTCCCAGGTCCCTCAGGCTCTCCTCCCCAGGCAGTGCTCAGTCCCCTCATCATCCTCATAGCCCCCCTCTGGACCTTCTCCAGCAGATCCCTGTCCCTCTGAAACTGGGGAGCCCAAACCTGAAGGCAGTACTCAAGATGAGGTCTCAGCAGGGCAGAGTAGAGGGGCAGGAGAACCTCCCTTGATCTGCTGGACACACTCTGCTTAATGCACCTCAGGATCCCATTGGCCTCTTGGCCACCAGGGCACATTGCTGTGCCATGGATAACTTAGAGCATCACCATCCATAGCATGAGACATCTGCTTCAGTCCTACCCTGAGCAGTCATACCCAGAAACCCCTGTGCCAGGTCAGCCTGGTGGTAGCTCTNTCAGCGTCACTGATGAAGATCTTGAACAGCACTGGGCAGTGTTGCTGCATTAAGGCAAGCATTTGATGAGGCAAAAGACCATGACCCCCAAAAAATGAGCTAAGGACTGGCTTTGTGCTTGGCTTTGTGCTTTGCTTTGTGTTAAGGCAGTGGCTTGCTTCTGAGCTCTCACACCATAGCATGTGTACCAGCAAAGCTGATTTTTCCTTACCAGAACTGCAGATGAACACTTCATACATTCCCCATTGCTTTTAAGTGCCCCATGGTTCCCAGTGCATTCATCCCTTCATTCCACGTCAGCATTTAAACACTTTGCCATCACTACACTTGGCAGGTGTGGAGATATGGCTCACCCTGACTTCCCCAGCATCAACCCCCTAGCATCTTCTGTGTCTGCTGCCCCCTTCCCAGCTGGCTGAAGGATGATCCCTCAGGAATTTCTGGTGGAAAGGCCAAGGTGCTCCTAGAAATTCAGTTCAGTGTGCTTTGCACCCGAGCGTAGGCAGAGTGCTTATTGTGGGTCCTGGCAGCCTGTCTCGCAGCGTGGGATCCTGTTGGATCAGTGCTGCTGGTGGCATTTGTAGTGTGGGCTCTGACTGACAAACCCTGCCTGCTTTGGGACCACAGCAGTGATCAGAATTTCACTCTCCCTCCACTTGGCTGGAAAGCAGATGTAAGATGTGTCACAGCTCTAGATTCTTTCCCTTCCATTCTGCAACAGCTCATTGCAGGTGATGGTGTTGGCTTGTGCAGAGGCTGTTGGTCCTTTAGCAGGCAGGTTGGAGTGCAAATGTGCTGCTCCTTAGTTTGGTAGAAGGTAGACCCCTTTTTTTTTTTGAGTGGCCTGGTAGCTGTGTAGGCATTCCTGAAGTGTTGTTTTATTTAAACCTTGTAGAAGAGTGATGCTGAAAGAACAGACTGTAGTGGAAAGAAGGCACTGAATTGCCTCAACTTCTTTCCAGAACTGGGTGGCACTTGGGGCCATGGTTTGGTTGCCATAGTGGAGTTGGGTTGCTGGTTGGACTGGATGGTCTGGGAGGGCTTTTGCAAGCCAATCAGCTCTGTAGTTCTATGATTCTATCCTCCATTCTCCCAGGTGTTTAAACTACCAAGGCAGAAACATTTGCAGTGGCAGAGCAGTAGGATAAGCAGACATCATCTTTCTGCCCACAAACTGGCAGCAGCAGGGAAGAGCAGGGTCTGTGCTGTGTGCCTGCAGAGGATTCCCACCTGGTTGAGGTAGTACTACTCCTCAGGCTGCTGCAGGGGGATCTCTGAGCCCTCCTCCTCGCTGGCTCCTGCCAGCAGGTAATAAAACACATGGTAGTTCCTGGGGACAAACGGAAAACAAAGCTGTTAGGCTTCAAAGGCAGCAGCAGCAGCAAGCAGAGGAGCTCAGGGAATCCTCACAACCTGATTTTCCAGCTTCCACACTCAGAATTGAAACCTGCTTTAGGAACAGCCCCTACCAACTCTGCAGCACTGGAGGGAGGAGATGCAGACTGAACACAAAGGAGAAATGGTTTACAGGGATGTGATGGTTTGGGACTTCCCTGCCCCCACACACTTGTAAAATCCCCCAGACTAGACTCAGCCAGCTGGAAGTTAAGGACTGAAGCTCTATTTACAGCTCAGCACAATGTACAAGCAGAGATACACACAACAGACAGGAATAGTTACAGACATAGACAAGTGAAAGGCAATACAGGAACACAATCCACCTCCCAGCAATCGGAGTCCCCAGGAGGGGCTCCCAACCACCCTTCCACCTTCTTCCCACCCCTCTGCCTTACCCCAGGGTCTGCTTTAGGGGTGAGATGAGTTAGGAGGATGGGCAAGGGGGGCTAGAAGCAGAGTGGTTAGTTGGGTTACACAGCAGAGAGGCCATCAGACACAGCAGCTCCCAGAGAGAGACTCTCTGCCTTATCTGTATTTGTGTCCTTGTTCTCACACATCTCAGCAAGCCTGTGAGGGAAGCAGACCTCATCGTTTGCTTTTCGCAGCCTATAATTTAATTTTTTTTAATTGTTATTAAAATATTCCAGTTAGCCTCAAACCAGCACAAGGGAAGGGGCTGAAACCCTGCCCTGGGTTGCCCAGAGAGGTGTGAGCTCCCCATCCCTGCCCATGGCACGGGAGTTGGACTTGGTTGATGTCGAAGGTCCCTTCTAACCCAAACCATTCTCTGAGCAGTGCACTACATGCTGTGGGTCAGCTTTAGTATCTTGCAGCAGATTTATTTTTTGGTGTGCACATGTTAGTCTTGAGACAGCAAGGAGCCATGCAGGAGGAAGCATTGGGATAACAGGGCAGTGATTCTCCCAGAAGCCTTGAGTGGTTCTGGGGAGGTCAGCTCCTGCATTGCCAGAGCCGCACAGAGATGTGGGCAGGGAATCCCTCTGAACACCCAAGCTTTTGCTTTTCCTTTTTTAGTGATAAAATATTCAAGGCAGCAGAAAGTGACCTTTTTTTTTTTTTT
>VWZE01023368.1:0-43849 GCA_013396675.1 Eubucco bourcierii
TTCCAACCCTGGTGATACTGTGTGATACTGTGTGTGTAATTTCAACACCTTCAGGAGCTCAGTCCAGTAACATCTGTATAGATGTTACTGGACTGAGCTCACAAAAGCAGAACTTAATTAGAGCAAAATACACACATTGAGAGCTGTAAGAGCTGATTTATGTTTGTTTCCTTTAATTACTTGATACACAAATTACACTTGTAATTTTTAATCTGTTTTGGAAAATATAGAATGGCATGAAATGTGCATTGAAGTGTAGCAAGCGAACAGAAGCCCTTCATAAAAACTATGTGCATCTCTAAGGCTATGTCAGACACAGAGTAATCTGAAGGAATAATGTGGTGATGGGATGGTTTGTAACCACTCATTATGCTGGCAACTAGAATTTCTTAAGGTGTTAGTATTGTGGCTGCTCACTGTTAATCAGTAATCTGCTTAATTGTACTGACCTTCTTATTGTAAACCTGCCTAACTATTGTTAGTAATCAGCTTATTGTGAGTAAGCCCTAACTATTGGTAGCAAGTTTTGTCCTGCACAAGTAGAAATATACTTGCTTTTAGTCCTGTTGACAGCTGGCTTCCCTTGTACCATTTGTCTTCATGAAATTAAATGTGGTCTCATTTACAGGCTTAATTATCAAAAAAGAAACATATTTCCCACTCATAAACATCTGTTTTCACTGTACTGTTTGAGCATGTGGAGGATGTTCTCATGTCGCTAATCCTGGGATGCAGTTCTGTGAGACACTGATTACAACTGGCCAGCACTAAAAAGGTGAAGTCCTGCTTGTCCCTGTCGTCTCTCAATCCCACTCCCTCCTTTTGGCTGGGCTGTTTTAGTGAATTAATCTGACTGAATGAAACAGTCTGGAAAACAAGGAGGAAAAGGAAGGAAGGGAGGACAGAGCTTATGCTTTTTTGGCACAAGCAAGCTGTTTGATATGCTCAACTGTTTATGAGAGGATTTAATCTGTGAGTGAATATGATGTATTTGCTCTGAGGTATGCAGAGATGCCTGGCAAGACTGGAAGAGCATTAATTTTCTCTGTGCTTGTCCACACTTTGCACAGTGGAAGCCTTTTAATGCTGTTGATTATGATTCTATGATTCTGTTACTCCTTAATACAAAACTAACATCTAAAGCAGTCCTTCCAGTTCTGCAGCTTGCTTTGTTCCTGTACAGTTTGCCTTACTCATGATTCCTGATTTCTCTGCCTCTTCAGCCAACTGCTGGGGATTTTCATTTGCAGTAGGGACTGGTATTTTTTCTGATACTGTTGTCAAGTTTTAGTTCTGATGTGACATTCCTCAAATACCTGAAATTCCTGATGAAGAAAAAGGCCATTTTGATCTTTGCTCTACTGCAGGCTTTTTCTTTTTTGCTTTAAATCAAGTCATTATCGAAGTGTTGCACAGCCAGAGACCTGTAACTGAAAGTCCACTGAAGGAGGTGGACAAAGCTCAAACCACTTCCAGTTTTATCTGCATATGCATGTTTGTAAGCATGCAACTGCCATATCGTGTAATAATGGAATAGTTAGTATGCCTGGACAAATGTGTTCTGCATACAAAACTGGTGTTTTACTTAAATTTGTGGGCAACTGTATGGACATGCTTTTAGAAATTATTTTAATTTAATAATTTAATTTAATATTGATCTTTAGAGTGCCTATTATTTGCTGAGCTCAGGCAAATGTTGTGTTTTCTGCAGTTTCAGAATCCCAAGAGTTCTAAATGAAACTGTAATTAAATAATTCCAAAATAGTGATGACTTTAAACATTTTTTTTCAAGAAGTTGAATTATTTTGTTTTTCTCAGCACTTGCAGAAGCTGTAAAAGGTAATGATCTAATATTTTCTCAAAGAAAAGAGAACATCCTGCTTAATGTTATGGTAATTATGTACACAAAAAGATTTTTTTTCTAGAATAACCAGAATAGTATGTACAAAGAGTGCTTGAGAAATGCAGATAAATTTCTTCTTCCTTTAAAACATACATGATTATCTACATGGAAAGTTAGAAATAGATATAAATAAACTGTATATGCAACCTATCAATATCAACATTTTCAGTCTGTATTCAGTGCAGATTAGATGGGCTGAATGCTGAACAGTCACACAGGGCCCTGCATCTGGCTGTAACTTACAAGTAATTTTTATTTCTCTGTGGGCCTTGTACTTACATTTAGTTTACTTGACAATGACACTCCTTTTCCTGTAGAATTTGCTACTGCTAAAAATATCACTTCTAAGTAAATTCATCTGGTTTATTACAGTGCAAGTCCTACAAGCTCATGACCATTTTCAGTCTGTGATCACCAGCTGCTGGAGCCACTGCACTGCCTACAAGCACTGAACATCCAGAAATGGTGTACAAATTATATACAGTGCATTATATACCTTGTAGCCACACAATAATGCTGACCCTTCAGATAATGCCTGTAACATCAACTTCAGCCAGTGTGATGGATATGGCTACAGCTTCTCTTGGTGGGGAGCCTGTGACAGATGTGAGCAGATACAGTGAGGTGTAGCACAGCATTTCTAGTTAAGGCTACTGCTCACATTCAGTGCCATGAGAAACGCAGAATGGGATCTGTAGTGATTGTGGTCTTGAAGTATTGTTCTTCCAGTCCTGCTGGAAATATTGTGCCTGGGACAACCTTTGATTCTATTAACTTTTTTTATGATCACATTTTGTGGTTCAGTATTTCTTACTCAAAGAGCCATCTGTGTTTCTCTCCTTACAGCTTCAGGTGATGAATTCCCATTAGCAAAATGTTTTTCTCTCACTTTTAAATTTCTATGTAGTTCTACAGTCTACATGCAAAGTTACTCTCTTCTTCCCATGTGGAATTTTTAATCCATTTCTTGGATACACCTTTTTAATTTTCATTGCAAATTGTTGAACATGTTTCTGCTCTTGTACTTTGGCCATTAATTAAAGACAGAATATTCAATAATCTGTGAGAAACTTTTTATCTTTCACCTGCTTCTGAAAGCATAGCTGATCATTTCTCCTTTAATGAGCTTCTTACTTTAAAATACTTTTATTAAATCATCTCCTGTGAATTATTTTGTGTTCTCCTGTGTGTTAATTGCATCAAAATGTTTTGAGTTCTGACAGAGTACTACATATTCTGTCCTTTCCTTTAGTACTACTCTGCATCTTGGCAATTTAGCAAAATCTTTCACTCAAGCTTGGATCTGCATGTGGAGGCTATGAGATTTTTTTTTTTTCCCTTTAAATACATGAATTTTCATTTTCATGCCAACATTCTATTAGTTTATTCCTGTTTTGTCCATANATGCCTCTTAGTCATTGAGGAATTTTTCATTGTTCTACCAAACTTCATAAGGTTTAATTCATACTAACTTGTTTCTCCTGCTTTTTGTTCTCTCATCTGTGATTTTTCTTTGCTATTTATTTTCAATTATTTATTGGAACACTTTCCCCCTTTTCCTTTGTAATGATATCATTGAACTTTTTGTTTGTTTGTGGGTTTTGGTTTTTTTAACTTAAATTTATTCTTCCCCTTTGAAAAACTGTGCTGCTCAAAGTGATTTCCATAACAGTTTCCTTTAATATCTCAAAGTTCAATCTCATATCTTTTCCAAATTAAATAATTTGAATCCTAGCATGTATTATCATATGAAAACCAAACTACCTTCTTTTCATATGAAAAGCACTGTCTTTGATCATTCTTGTTGTCTTCTAGTTATACAATAAATCACTTTTAAGATGAGAAGAGTGGAATTGCATGCAGTATATTGTACTGCCCATTTAGGAGTATTTTTTACATGGATTTATTTTCACTGAATTATGCCTGTTCTATCATTGCCATAAGACCCTTTACTATGGTGTTTGCAGTCAGTTCCTGTCTACAGCATTGAATAACTGTGTCTTCAGCAGACTCTCTATCCCTTCTAAGTAGGCTGAACACTTCCAGTCTCATGGAATGTCTGCTGATAACTGCATTTACACTCTGAGAACTGACCTTTTCTTTCCTGAACTTTTAACTGGTTGCTAATTTATGAAGACCTTTCTTTTCCTACAGCTAGGCAGGTTTCTTTGAAGTCCTTTGATAGCAAATGCTTCCTGGAAATTTATGGAAACCCTATTAATTGCATCCCCTTATTTCATGTCAATCTACTTAACTTTGTCAGAAGTTAGAAGAACTAAAAAAGTTGTTGCCTAACCTCCAAAAGCTGTACTAGTTCTTGATTAGTTGATTAGATGGTGTTGGGTGATAGGTTGCACTTGAATCTCAAAAGTCTATTCCAACCTTATTAATTCTGTGATTCCTTGTTATATTTAGTCATGCTGATTCTGTTATTAGTAAGCTTACTGTACTAAAAATTCAGTGAAAAACAGTCTTAAATTATACACAGGTCCCCAGTGCCACCTTCCAAAACACTTCAAAAAAACCCACATTGTTTTTGATACTTCCTTGCAGTTCAAAGGAGTTCTAGTAATATTTTTACTTTCTTGACAGTTCAACTATTATGTAGTTATGTCCTTTTGGAACACTTAGTTGAGTACTGTTAGATCTTAAAAACGTTTGAATTTTCTGATTTGACATATCTTCAATTCATCTTTATAAAAAAAAAAAAAACATTTACTCTGTTTTATTTCAAAGCAAATTTGATTTACTAGAGAGCCAAGTATCAGTAACATGGGATGATAAATTTGACAACTCTTCAGAATTATAGAATACTGACAAGCACAAGCAAACTAACCTTGAGTGTTTACTGTAGGGCTGTAAGGTGTTACTGCCTACTGTAAACTGATTTTCCTTGTTGAGGTAATCATTGATACTTTCATATATGATACATATATACACACACACACAGAGGATATTTTATTAAGTTAAAGTTTCCAATTCATATTAGCTATTCTCACACTTCAAAAATTTAGTAATAACGATAAAAATCTTCCAAACATCATTTCATAGTTTCTCAAAGTTAGGAGGAAGAAATAACAACAGATTTAGTAATAGTAGAAGTTACTACAGATATAAAGAAGAAAAAGAAACAAAGCAAACCCAAACTTTCCATGTGCGTTCTCTGTTGCATAGTAGCTGAAGTCCTGAGTAGCAAGTGTGTAAGAAGAGGTACTAAAGCACTTATTTCCATGTTTTAATGCATGTAGGGCTACGTTTTTTATCTGATTCTCTATTCTGCAGTTCAGGTTTCTTTACCGAGACAGTAAACATAAAGATTAATGTCAGCATTTGTTACGTTACTGTTAATATTTTTATATGATCGTAGGAAGAGCTCTTCAAAACAAAATGGAGATGAAAGAACATATCTGGGGCTTAGTTACACAGTAATACAAGACCTGCATTGTAACTTTATTATGTTGACTTACTCTTATATCTTACTTATCTGTAGGCATTGAAATCTCTGTGAAAGCTGAAGTGGCTGCTCTGTGTGCTCTAGGCATTTTCCCCTCTGTAGAGAGAGCCTGCAGCAAATGCAGTACTGTTAATATTTCAGCTGGACAAAGTAGAGTTGATAGAACACCTTATTTCCTTCAAATGCAGTTATCTTTTCTGGCCCTGACACTCACCTGACCCATGTCTGAGATTATTCAGCTTAAGACAAAACCCATAGGAAGAGGAGGGCAAAACTAAACAAGTTAATTTGGCCGTGTCTAACTGCACTGCTGTATTCCTAGCAGCTGCTCTGCTAGAAAGAATCTAAAAAGGTCTTGCACAAAAAACCCAGACTATTTATTGCTATGATTGAAGATACTGCAGGAGGAGATACAGAAATACTGAAATATTTGAAACTACTTCAAAATCTCTTCTGAGTTTGCTAGCACACAGAAGGATATGGACATGTTAAGACCTGTGTTGTACTTAAAAACATAGCATGCAAGAGGTTATGGTTAAACAGCAGTTTTGCAGTTTGTCTTATGTACTAATATCACAGAAGAATGAAAAAAAAGATTGATATAAGTTTGTTGGGTTTTTTTGGTGCTATAAATTAGTAACTTCTTCTTCCGTAATGGAAAATAAACAAAACTTCTGTGCTGGGATGACTGTTAATCTAAGAGGCTTAAATTCACAACATTTTATATCAGTAGCAGAGTGCCAAGTTTTTCTGTGGTGCCTGTTTCACTGCCAGCAATGAAATAAGTTCCTGGGCCCCAGGCCATCCTCTCTATCTTCCTTTCAGTCAGCTTCATCACTGCTGGGTTCCTCTTCTGAATCATCACTTTCATATTCTTCATCCTCATATCTGAAGGCATCCTCAGCTTCAGGGTCAGATTCACTATCTTCTTCATGCCCAGGGGACTGGTTGGACTGAGAGCTGTGTCCTGACTGATCATTGTCCTCTTCCTCATCCTGGGAATGGTCAAGTGACAGGCCTGCCTGTGCTTCCTTTTCCTCCTCATTCTCCTCCTCCTCTTCATGGTGTTGGTGAGAGTTGGAATGTGACCCAGCCTCCCCTGCATGGCAAGGTTGATCTGCATGAAGGCTGTCTCTTCCCTCTTCTTCATTCTCCAGCTCCGTGAACTGGCCATCAGGAGTGGAGGTTTTGACACTTTTTCTCTTCCCTCCTTCTTCCTCCTCACAGGACTGCTCAGACCAAGGACTGCTGTCAACTGCTTCCTCAAAGGATTTCCTTTCCATGATGACTCTGAAAAGACAATTTGCATGTGTGATTTTTATTTTTCAGGAAAGATGTTTTCCAGTAGATTTTAAACTGTTTTCAGATGATCTAGGACAAATTGTGGTAGACTTGGCTGGGGTGGAACTGGGGAAGGGAAAAGGAAGGGAGGACACTAGCTGGAAAGTAAGTCTACACTATTGCTTATGTATTTCAGTTTTATTATTTCTGCTTCCTTTTAAGTCGTAACACCTAGTAGATATGGAAAAGCACGTTTTATAAGGTTTATTTTAAAACTTCAGTAAAGGTAATTCATAATTAAGTGACTTGCTAGCAACCTGATCGAATTTTTGCTGAAAGGAACAAATAATGTTTTTTAAGTGCATTATGTAACGCATGTAGTGCTCTCCTCTCTTTAATGAAATAACATTTAACTCAGGAAGAACAATAAAAAATACATACTAATGCAAATATTAATAAACACAGTCAAATATCTACCTAAGGAATACTACAAATATATAATTTAAAAGGAAACACCAACCCAAACATACACATCAAAATTTGCCGTCTAATTACTTGGTATGTAGTGGCTAAAAAAGCCCACCAAACAACCTTTGTTAACCTCTACCTTTTTCTGGCATCAGTGGAGGTAAGATCTTCAACGCTGGAGCATTGTAGCAATTTAGTTCTTTGTCCTTTCCTTGAAACAAAGTCTGGGCATATCCCCAGGGCTCTCAGTCTGTTAGAAAAATGCTTTTCTGCAGCTATTCTGGCGTTTTTCTGTAGGAAAGGCACAATGGTTGTGTTACCCAAATACATTAAATGCCAATCTTCTGATACTTTTGTTTCTGTTAATAGTGTTTCATTAATTGCATCTGCAGGTAAGAATGACAAAACAATACTTGAAAACACCACACCAGATTTTCCTTTTCTGTACTAGTTTAAATCTGGATTGCTCCTTGTGCCCACCAGCTAACAATGGCCTATATATTCCATATATAGAAGATGAGGGAAGGAGGAGACACAAGATGTGGGTGTGGGAAAAAGCCCTAAAAGAGCAGTATTGATCCACCTTCTTACAGCACTATTTAGCAGATTACACAGCTGTGTATTTCTGCCTCTGCAGCTGTCAGTTCTGTTCCTCCAGGTAATGGACTTGTCCTCCAGTCTATACAGATGCCATCATCCTGCAGCAATGGCAGACCAGGAAATGCACACAGAGAAAGTAGCCCTGTGGAAAAGAACCTGGGAGTTCTGGTGGATGAGAAGCTGGCCATGAGCCAACAGCATGCACTTGCAGGCTAGAAGGCCAGTTGCATCTTGGGCCGCATCAAAAGAAGCGTGGCCAGTAGGTTGAAAGGGGTGATTCTGACACTTTGCTCTGGTGAGACCTCACCTGGAGTATTGTGTCCAGCTGTTGGACCCCCAACACAAGGACATGGTCCTTACATACTGGATCCAGAGGAACCACAAAGATGATCAGAGGGCAGGACCATCTCTCCTATGAAGACAGGCTGAGAGGTGGAGTTACTCAGCTTAGAGAAGGCAAGGCTCTGGAGAGGCCTTACAGCAGCCTTCCAGTACCTGAAGGGGCCCTATAAGAAATCTGGGGAGGGACTGTTTTACAAAGGCACGTAGCACTAGGACAAGGAGCAATGGTTTCAAACTGAAGCAAGATAGATTTGCATTGGACATTTAGAAGAACTTCTTTACTATGAGGGTGGCGTAACACTGGAACAGGTTGCCATGGAGGTGGTGGAGGCCCCACCCCTGAAGCTATTCAAGGTAAAGCTTGATGAGGTTTTGAGAAACCTGATCTAGTTGGGGATGTCCCTGCTTACTGCAGGGTTTGGACTAGATGACCTCTAGAGGCTCCTTCCAACCCAGTGCATCCTATGATTTTGTTCCATACAACAAGGAAATCAGTGACCTGTGACTTGTTGCTTCTCTGACTTTGGAAACACATCAGGGACCATGCTAGCAGCACATGGTTGTACTGAAATGGAGAGAGAAAAATAAGCTGTATCTGAGCTTACAGGAGGCACTAAGAGTACTTGAATCAGACAACATGTTCATAACAGCCATCTCAGTTCCCTGTGAAGCATACCATGAAAGATTAGTCACAAAAATTAGTAACATCTGGGTGGACATGGGGCAATAACACAGACCTATAGAATTATTTGGGTTGGAATGGTCCTCTGAAGATTATATACTAACGTGGAAAGTGTTTTTCAGGTGTCTTCTAAAAATGTTTGACTACAAATGTCTTATGCAGTATTTGAAGATAAGTGATAGAGAAGCAAGACAACCTGAGTGACTCTTTCAAAAAGCAGTGGTCTTTGTTTTACTCTTTCTTCCATTTCTTGCAACTCTTGCAAGTATTCTTGCATTCGTTGCTTCTCATAATTCCTAAAGGAAATAAAGTGCAAGAAAAATTATTATTAATCGGTAATACAAGAATTTTCTACAGCAGCTAAGCCACTCGTAACAAAGTATTATCCTGCTTATGGTGGTTACAAGGTTTGAGGTATATTGCCTTACTTTCATAACACTTGCTTGCTCGTAAGCACTGAACAAAGCTGTCTCTGAAGTAGTCACTTTGTATAACCAGAGCAATCCTGGTTTGTGAGGTTAAGTAGAGGCTGTCTGACTCTGGATGTTTGGCTGGTTTTGGATGCTTTGGGTTTTTTACAATTTGGGTATTTAGTTGTGGGGTTTTTTTATGCAGACTTTTCAGATATTCCAGTTGTTCTCAGCAAAATTAGACAGGATACACCACAGGAAATCAGTGTTATTAAATAAAAAACATTAAGAAGTGGTAAGAATCCTGCTACCGTACTAGTCTGTCTCACAAGAGGGCTGTCCACGTTCTGGATCATAATATGTTTTTGTCCTAGTTAGTTTGTCAAGGGCCCAGTTAATGTAGCAGGATGATTAAACTCTTGATTCATCAACTGAAATGATATGCCAGATTTTAGTAAGCACTAGATAATCCAGGTAGTATGGATTGTAATCCCTGGTATGTGACAGAGACATGTCTTTGTGATGCTCCGTTTGTATTGGACCAGCTCTACCATTACTAAATCAGACACTTAAGGGTGAGTACGAGAGCTATGGGGCATTTTACCCATCTGTCTCCCCCTGCCTTTTTCTCTTACTGTCCTCTGAATTTCTGCACTATGCTGTGCATTAAGGCAGGTTATTCACCATTTTGAGGGAGTAAACTTCATTGTTGCTACCTGCTCTCTTCAGCAGCTTTCTACAAACCTAATTACCTCTTAGAAGAGCACTTAAAGTAATATACCTTATTACCTAGCCTATGCTGAAATAAGCATTATCAAGTTAAGCACTTCTACCAGCCTTAATGCATCAAACTAAGGAAGTAATCTTGCTTTCTAACAGCCTAATTCTGTGTGGACAAAAACTAAGCATGGCTGTATTACAATGCTCCTGAAATCTGATTAAGCTATATGCTGTAATGTGATGTTCACTGTCAAATGAATTCAAATTAAATCTGTAAACACACCCACTGTCTCCCTTTAATTCTCCTCCCTGCTACTGTAACTCAAATTATTTTCTGCTTCTATCCTAGAGTCAGCAGATCTGCCTGAGGACACTTACATTATAAAGCTGCTGTTATTAATGGTATCTGTTGGTTGTATTGCAAAATCAAATGTGCTTGAGGCACTGCCCTCTTTGACCTGCATCTCTACTGCTGCATCTCTGCTCATAAGAAGCCTGCATAAACTCTACTTCTACACCACTGATCCTTCCCATATGTGCTATGGCTTCTGCTCTCTTTGGTGAGGGTGGGAGGTGGCTATAGATGCATGCTGGACAGTCACTGACTGCTCACATGGCAAAGACAAATGCTTGTCACTGGTGCTTTTAGTGTACTCTGGCTGAGCCACAGCACTTCTGAGTTTATGTTGCTTTTTCTCTTTCTGGTCAGAGTGAAGTAACATTGATGGTGAATAATCATTACTATGATGTGCAGATTTTCTTGCAGGTAGTGCTGCTATTTTAGCAAATTTGCTTATAGCAGCCCAGGGTCTGAAGTCTATTAGTTCCACACTTTCCTGTGTTAGTGACGGACCCCAAGTAAGGAAAGTGAGAATGAAGAAATCTTTTTTGTTACCTTTCAACTCATAGCCATAAAGACAGCCCTAACCTCTACCCTAATTTCTCTATATTCTAAACCCCTTAAACTTTTGCATGGTAACTTAGAAGTTGCTACTTCAAGCTATGAATCTCATAATCAGGCATATCTCATATTCATCTTTGTATTGTTTTCCCTTACTAATGTCAGTTACTGGCAAATTTGGTTACTGGAAAAGAGGTTTCATAGTTGCTGTCCAAAAATCCTTCCTGTGTGTGAAGCAACAGAAGTAGAGCAGTCAGTACCTCTCACCACCTCCATGTAGTTACACTATTCCTTTGCCTCCCCCTTTTTTTAAACTTTCCTCTTTAGTTGGTATGTGAACTGAGAAAACACAAGACTCTCATGTTAGCTTACACAATACTATAAGGTGGAACATACAGATTGAAACGATAAGGTTGACTGAACAGACGACAACTTCCCAGTTGAAATACTGAACTCAGCCACTTTTTTTACTAGCTACTTATGTAGTCTATAAATGATCAGATGTGTAATTAAGTCAGCTTACACTATGCTATTTTTTACATTGTATGTTTAACATACAATGTAGAATGAGCAGTTCAGCATTCAGGGGAATGCAACAAAATACCTGAATGTTTTTAATTTTGATTTAGACATCTGAGCTAGGCTCTGATGTGGGTCATTTGCCTCAGCCCGGGCTGTTACAATTTTCTGGATTTTTTTTGTTCTTTGTTTCTGCTTTGTTCTGGTCCGTTTTTGTTGTTCTTCCAGCTTTCTTTTTTCCTCAAGTGTACTCCTGGTGGAAAAATAAACTAAGGCTGAGTTTAGTTTAAATCAAGAGCAAGACTTGAGCAGAAGAGATTCAAGAGAAAAACGAGGTTGGCCTAAGATGACAGAAGATATATGCTGTTTTAAAGGATTCAGGCACATCCTGGGGAAAGGCAGTCCTTTTCCCATGGATGTTCTGAGAAAAATGCACTCTTTCTTGTAACAATCATACATATTCAATTATATATTTAAATATCTTAAAGGTTATAGTATAATTAAGACATTCTATTAATAGACTGAGTCATGGTTTTGCTGCATGGAAGAACTAACTACAGAGGTGGAAATACAAAAGAAGTCTACTCTTACACGAGACCTAAATTGTAGAATCTCATCACTAGTCACCTTATGGCTTGTAGCCGTCGTCTTGTGCATTCTGTGCTTTTGGGTGATTTAAAGTCTCCAAAGCCTGAGAGATGTGAATTTGTACTTGAATGTCTCAGTTGAGGTCTGCATCTTGGAGAGGTATATGGCCAGCGTGTTTCTTTCAACTTTTTTTCGTCCTCCTGAATGTCCTTCAAAATCTTCCCTCTATTTGAGCGAATATATGGAGTACGAAGATCGAAAGGTTCACAGACTGTAAGGTGCTTCACTTGTTTTTGTTGCAGGAGCCATTCCTCAAATTTTTGGTGTAGTAGATCAAAATCAGGAACACTTGATTTGGTTTTTGGTTTATGTTCTGTTTCCTTTGGGTCAATGCACTTGTGTTTCTTCTTTTTATTGACAGTTGTTAAAGCCAGTCTGCTGCTGGGTAGAGACGAATTACGAAGCAACTCTTCAGCTCTCATTCTGATCCTGATTTCTCTGTAGAGCTCTTCCTCCTTTAGCTTGTCCTTAAGAGCTGAACTATAAACATATTTAGGAACTGGTTTTGCTTTGAACAGCTTTTTCTTTTCAGGTGCAGAAAGGTCTCTTAGTTGCATTTTCCTAATTTCATTTCTTTGCTTCTCTCGTTCAATGAATTTAAATGGCTTCTGAGAAGCCAAGAGCTTGATTTTGCTTCTCTCTTTCACAGACCTCCTCCGTTCTTCATTTCGTTGCACAATTTCATGGTAGAGTGGAAGGAAGACTGCAGCAGGCACTGGATTAGCTCGGAATTTTTTCTGACACTCTGCTTCCTCCTCTAGTTGCTTCTTCAGTAAGTTATTTTCCATTTCAATCTGTGATTTGGATTTGATGTTCTGTTCTTTTTTTCTAGCTTCTCTGATAGTCATTTGGAAAGGCTTGGGCACAGTAATCTTTGGTGACCATGCTTTCTGCTTCTTATGTACCATTCTGACAACGGGTGAGCTTGGCAAGCTGTTCTTGATGCAGGAGATGTAGTCTTCCACGGAGAACCCATCCCACATTTTTTCAATCCTTTCCTTAGCAAATGTGGATGATCCTGTTTCACTACTGCTTTCTTCAAATGCTAATTCTCTGTCAGACCCATCAGATAGACTTGATCTTAAGGCATCACTTAAGTCAGAGTCTGAAAAGGATTTGTGCAAATTTAAAGGCTGATATGAGCTCTTCTCCCAAGTTGGCCTTTGAAAGGGAAAATAAAGTTGGTTTGAGTCCAGTCTGACACTCACATAAAGCCAGAAACTTATACTTTCATTAGAAACAAAACTGAAAAGCACTAGTGAAGTGAGGAGGCAGCAAGGGGGAAGAGAAGGGAAAAGAGAAGTACATTGGGCACTCACATGAGACCACAGTTTTTATGTATGTGCTAATCATGAACAAGTCACCTCTTCCTAAGGAAAGGCACTGTGCTTTACTGGATATGTGACTTGGACTGCTGCACAAACATGTAAATTTCACGACCACTTATCAAGGTGAATAAGCTTTTATTATTAAAACTAACATTTCTGTAATTATCTGCTTATAGGAAATGGGAAAAGTAACACTTACCAGCCCCAAGGGGAAAAAAAACATAACACAACACAACACCCTGATGTTTTACAGATGTCTGCAAAGCATTTAAGCATCTTCAGCTAAAAGGTACCACTAAACTTACCTACAACATGCATTAGCATCAGCACATTTCTTGTCCAAGGGTTGTACTCCTTTTAAATACAGTTTATTTTGATACATACTTTCTAATTTTGCCATGGATTCCAGATGAGCATTCTTCAGCTCTTCTAGCTTCAAGTAATACTCTTGATTTGAATTGTACATTTTGGTTAAGTCTATCCACTTGTCAGAGTCTCCATTTAGAGAGCTGGTCTGATCTTTGTTGGCATTTGTATCCAAGTCAAAACTGCCCTAGAAGAGATGTTTGTAAAGATTTCTGATTGGTGGAAAGGGTGAGCAAGGTTCTTAATGTTGCTTTGTCGTGATTAAGGCTGAGTGACACAGTAACACCAGAGATACAAATGCTAACACAGCTACATGGAATAATCTTATTTCATAGTAACATGTATCCTAAGAGTCCTACTTATAGCATGTAAAGTCCCGAGTCTGGCCCTGTACCAGTATATTTATACCAGGAAATATGATCAAAAGGATGTGACAAAAGAAAAAAAATGTTTTGTAAAGTGTAACTTCTCCTTGATCCTTCAAAACCCCTTTATTTGAAAATAAACCAACAGAATCTTCTCTGCCTCCCATTTCCATAAGCATACAAAAAAGTTATTAGATATCATATGTGTAACTGTTTGGTCCTATTTCCATAGCTTACTGTGCAACAACAGGGATTCTGCACAGCTGGAGTTACAGTACTGTTTGGCAGCTGGTGACAGCTGCATGCAGGTAAGTACATTCTTTGAACATTTTGAAAGCTGACACAAGTTAGGCAAGTTATTAAAAACCAGGTTAGTCTGTGTTACAGAGGCTCCCTTTAGGCTATTTTTATGTACCACGTTAAAAAACAAACAAACAAACAACTTTTCCCCATAGAAGTGTTTCAGTAAGCTTTGACATCCTAAAAAATAGGGGNAAATCTCTACCTTATTTATTCTGTGGTGTACTGACCTAACAGCGTAAGAATTACACGACCAAAGAGGCAAATTGAAAAAAGCTGTTATACCATTCCCAATGAAAACCGCTTCCTACTACGCTCTGACACTGTGTAAACCTCCTGTTTCAGTTCTCGACCCGCAGACCCCTCCAAGCCTCTTGCTCGGACATCGGCTCTCCAGACGCCGGGGCTCAGCGCCAAGCTCATTAAGAGATCGGTGCTGCAGAGGCGCTGCCGCCAGTCCATCTGTCGGGTTTTCCACATCTGTCTGCGTGTCTCATCTGCCTCTCGCGTCCCCAAGTTGCCCAACAACCCTCAATGTCCAACGCCAGCTGGGGCCCGGGAAACTCCCCTCTCCCCACCCTGGCCCCGGCAGTACCTGAGCTGCTGCGGGCGGTGGCCCCCGCTCGTAGAGCGCGGCGGGGGCCCGGGTGCGCGGGTCGAGCGGAGTGCGGAGGCAGGAGGCGGCCAGCCGCGCCGCTCGGTGCGCAGCCTCCATGGGGCCTGCCAGCCGGGGTCGGCGGGCAGGCAGACGACGAAGTAAGGCAAGAAACAAACGAGCCCCTACGCCGCGGGCGACTATCCCGCTCCGCCTCCTCGGCGCGGCTGGAGGCGGGCGTTGAGCGGAAGAGGAGGGATTTAGCCGCCGCCCGTGGCGAGAGTCTGGTTAGGTGTGTAGCAGAGAGTGACGGGCGATGCGGCTCGGGGCGGGGAACGGGCTCTACCCGACACAAGTCGGCCTGCGGGCCAGGCGAGGCCGGCAGTGCCCTGGACCCAACGCAACCCCTCTCCTAGCCACGCTCCGGTCCTTGTAGCAGCGCTATGTCCTAGAGTGCCAGAGTCTGGGGCTACAGCTCGATTGTATAATCTCTGAATCTTCAGCATTTGCTCACTGCTGTCTGTAGGAATTTATTTCCGGAGTTGAGTCGGACCCTTCAATTTTCTCCTTGACAAGCCCACCTATTTTTGCTTCTGAAATTATTGAATAACCTTCCATAAACTCCATACTTCAGATAAGCAATTACAAGAAAAGGGTAACCCAGGATCAGCAGGAACATTTTTCTACCTCTACAGAGAGGTAGTAATAATTCTGAACCTATTTATTGTAGTACATTAAAGACATTTTTATGTAAAGATACAGAGGAGAATATTACATCAGGTAAATAGTTGCAAGTCTTGTCAAGAATCGAAAGCTTGCAAGGGTGGGTAAGGAAAACTTTAATCAAAGCTAGAAACAACACTGAGAGGTCATTACTGGATGTAATCCTATCAGGTGAGGTATAATTTTTAATATAAAAATAGGCAATAAATAATTAATGCAGAGCACTAATGCCTAAATGGATCATGTAATTCATTAGTATTTAAGTTATCCTGAATGCTTTACTTAGCAGGGCCATAGTTAAATATTTCAGCAATAGCTGGTCCACAAGGTGATGGAAGTTTCCTCAAAAGCTACAACTCCAACCAATCAAATAGAAATGAGTCATGCAAGAACCAGTCTCTGTTGAGCAGAGGATGCTAGTCTAGTTTGAAATTTCACGCTGAGACTTGAAAGTTGAAAAATGTTAATTTTGCATTGTGTGGTTTAGAATAAAGAACAAGTTACATTAACAATTGTGGGGCATCTGGGATTTCTCCGATGGCAGAGAATCCTCTACAGCTCACCCAAACGTGGCTGCAGGTCCTAATGCAGTGACATGTACAAGGGTGCCCATTTCCTTCAGGTATTAACAAGTTTGACGTGTCATCTATGACTTGTTTTAGAAAAGTGTGATTTGATTATGAAATAGCCTATCTTTTAGCTTCTTTGCCAGTTTGGGGAAAACAAAAACTAATTTGAGGGGTGGAAGGTGTTTGTGGACAACTTAAGATGTCCTGAACTTTCACCCCTGGGGTTTTCCTGAACAGAACACATAGCTCAACACCACCAGCATGGAAACAACCAACAGAGAATAGTCAGAGCTGGAACAAAGCAAGTTCCACCTCAACCGCAGGAAAGTGTGACAAAGCACTCAAGCAGGCTTCTCAGAGAGGTTGTAGTGTCTCCTGCTCTAGAGACTTTCAAAACCTACCTAGATGTATTCCTGTGTGACCTTCTCTAGGTGATCTTCCAACGCCTAGCCTTCTATGACCTTAAAAGATATGCTAAATACTTCAGACCTAAGTACAAGCACGTAGTAAAGAAAAGCAAAGTTTACCTTACTTCTAGCAAAATCACAAAGCAAACACCCTGGCAGACTATTGCATGTTTATTGATAAACAGCATTTCCTTTGCAAAAACATGGTAAAAAGTACACAAGACTTTGTGGGCTTTAGGACAATTCACGCAGGCGCTTTTGGTGAGGAAATGTATATTCCAGACTACAGGGAAGAAACTCTAGGGCACGGTTCCCACTTTCTCTGGCCAGCTTACCGAGTGTTCACCTGCAAAGAGACCAGTCAGCAAGCTGTTAGAAGTGCACAGGATACACGGCAATTATTTCTCCTCTGCTTGAGGAGATTGGATTTTCAGTCACTTTTAACTCCTTATGGTACAGTATTTATAATGCATTTGATTTTGTTCCAATTCCTGTTATTAAAAGAACAAATTATTTCAGTAGCACGTAAACCAAGGATGCTACACAGTAACTGAATTTGGAAGCACTGCAAATTAAGACAGCAAGTATGCTGGGGGGGAGGGAAAATGAAAGTCCAATGCAAACACTACTCACCACATCATCAATCTTAAGAATACTGCGGACAGTTTCTGTTGCCAGAGTCAGTGCACTCAAAGACACAAGCAGTGGCTGCACAACCAACTCCTCCAGGATGTTGGAAATGCCACCCTGTGAGAACAAGTAGCTTTTACTTTGTGCAAGGCAGGATTTAGCAGGACAGTGAACTCTGGGAACTATCAAAGGGCTTGTACTTTTCTGTCCTCAACAGGACTATTATGGCATGAATCTTGTTTCCCTGGGCACCTGCTCCGTTTGTCAGTACTATTTTAAACATGACAACAATTTAAAAGAAACTATCCCATTATGCTACTCCAAACAACTTCCACTGCAGATAAAACTTATGGATTGTTTTGCCTCCATCTACTTCTGTAGATCAAAGTTTTTGGAAGATATAGAAGTTCCTTGTCTTGTGGGTATGGCATTTCACTACCTGCTATTATCGATACTTGAGCTGTTAAAGCCTCAAGAAAGCAAGGTATAAATCACAGACTATTTTGTGTTGGAAGAGACCTTTAGAGGTCATTCCATCTAATCTCCCTCAAGTGAGCAAGGACATTTTCAAGTAAAGCAGGTTACTCAGAGCCCTGTCCAACCTGAGCTGGAATGTTGCCAGGAATGGGACATTTAACACCTTTCTGGGGAACCTGGGACAGTATTCAGCAACCTCTTTGTATAAAACCATCACCCCTTGTCTTGTCACTACAGGCCCTACTAATCTGTGTCCATCTTTCTCAAAGGGGGCCTCTAAAGTCTGAAAGGCCTCAATAAAGTGTCTCTGGAGTCTTCTCTCGAAGCTCAATAACCCCAATCCTCTCAGCTTTTCATCATGGCAGGGAGGGTCCCAGCCCTCAATACTAGTAATCTACCTCAAAGCTAAATCTACAGAGAATACCATCAATGAGACATGAACTTGCCCTCTCCTTAGCTCAGTCCTAATACCAAGCACTTTCCATGCCCAAGTGTTTTTTTAAGCTGTGTGATGCATATGCAACTCGTTACCTTCCTGACATTAATGCCAGCAGTTTTCTCTCCTTGAGCATGTCTGTTTCTCAGCTCTGTCACTGTTGAGATAGGGTTGAGACCTGCATTTTCAGCCAGTGTGGAGGGTATGACCTCCAGCGCATCTCCATAGGCACGGACACAGTACGAGTCCATGCCCTTTAGTGTGCGCGCATACTCGTTCAAGCGCAGTGCCAGCTCTATCTCTGGTGCTCCACCTCCTGCAATTAAAGCTCTGAGGACAGAAATTGACATCAAAACTCATTTCATGTAAGTGCACAAATGGTTTGTTTTCCACGTCAGCAACACCCTAAATTACTCTAACCAAAAGGAGACATTACCTTTTCTTAACTAAGCACCTTATGACACACAAGGCATCATGAATTGAACGCTCAGCTTCTTCTAGAACAAGTTTGTTGGATCCACGTACCACAATGGTTACAGTTTTGCCAGGGTTTGTACAGCCCGTAATCTAAAACATAAATCAAATACTGTGACTGGAAAGAAAGTCAGCATTTGCAAGCTCTGTAACAGTACCAGCGTCTGGCTAAGCGAAACCACCACATTCTCAAGTCGCTGGCTACTCAGGGATTACAAGTAGGTTCTTAAATGTAGTAACTCCAGTAGTAAAAAAATTAATTATTTTAATAACAACTGCTAACTAGTTGATAAGTGTTAAGTAGGTGTTAACATCTTCTAACTCACCTTTATTAGTTTCCCAGAACCGTTCAAGTTGACTTCCTCTGCCAGCTCAGCAGATCCCAGCATGTCAGGAGTAAACTGGTCAATATGAGCAACAGGCTTAGTTCCAATCGTCTGTAAAAATGAAAAAAAATCCAGAACTTCAGAACTGGAGCTGCAGTGAGCAAGTATACACTGTACAGTGATGTTTTGCATAGTACAGTGAAATGCAGGTAGGAGAATGGCTTTCACATCTTTCCAAAAATCTTTCTTGAAATAAGACTGCTCCATTGAGCCCGCTTTTTTTCCCAGGGAAATATCTACTCTTATGTTAAGTGTTGCAATGGCTAGGTATTTAGTTTTGGGGTGACTTTAAACAGCACTACTTTAATGGCCATTTATATTACTCACTTTACCTTGCATATAAACTCAATGTCATCTCTTTCAATGTCTTTAACCACCATGATCTTCATTTTGTTCAGAAAATGGAGAGCTAGGTCACTAAGAGCATCCCTAAAAACAAGAGGGAACTAGTCAGTCTGCAGTGCTAGTTTTGTAACTGGGCCATACTAGCCAGTTGCATGCTTTTTACTAGCAGTAATGAAATTCTATAAACTGCAAAGTAGGGATTGCCACTAAACTCAAAACATACACAACACTAGGGCTTTCTAAATGTACAGGCACTCTTAGCAGCCAGAATGACACTCTGCCAAGTGACTTTGGCTTTAATTTTCCATGCATTCCAAACAACTGATCGCTCCCCCCAAACACAAACAGTAACCCAGTAAACTAGTATTAACATACCGCAGAATGGACTTCTGAATCAGCAGCACATTGCATCCAGCCTTCTTAATTTGCTTAACTAAATTCAGAATGTAGGCTCTCTCCTCACGCAGTACTCTGTCCATTTGAGCATAATCAGAAACAACTATCTGGTTGTCCATCTAGTTAAAAAAAGAAAGTATTACAAATAACTGCTAACTTTAAAAGCAGGTGTCAAGATATTCCACATCCTTTAACTTAAAAGAGACTGATTCAAAGCAAACAAGCATGCTAGTAAAACATATTTATTAGTGTGATTTTATGAGAAATACTTGACTTCTGAACTATTTTCTTATACTGACTAATATCTTTAAGTGTTTTATCTATGTATTACCCAGCAGACCTTACAGCTGGGGAATAGGGATGGCATTACACATCTTTTACAAAAAAAAAAAGAAGTGTTGCTCCATTTGCAACTCCTAGGTACTAGAGGAAAAGGTTTGACTCTAGTCCTAGATTAACTTACATCTGTCTTTGGAGCAGACAAGCAGAACTGAATGAGGCCAATTTTGGCTTTTTCCACTCTGGTTACACCAGTATTTGCCACCTTCTGAGTCAGGACTAGTCCTTCAACCAGTTCACAATCATCAATTGTGCCTCTGGAAAACAAAAATCAAAAAACAGTCTATGACTCCGGCACTTTGGGAAGCTTATTTCAGAGAGACAAAACTTGTCTTAGCTACGAATTGTTTCTTACCCCAACTTCTTAACAATTTTAATATCTCTGAGGTCCACACTACTGGCTGTAGTTGGGTCAATCACCTTCATCACTGCATCCACACTCATTGGAGAAAGTAAACTTGAATACTGACATACAACCTAAAGGATTTAACAGCAAAGAAAAAAGTAGTGAGGTATTTAACACTCATAAAACAGCAATTTCAAAATAACATTATTGTTATCTTTGTGCTTGACTTCTGTATTATGAAACAAAGCTCCTTTTTGCTCCTTGTCCATCAGCCAGCTGTTTTAATTTGGCATCTTCTTAAGGGTTACTCAAAGGAAACAGCACTTACTTTGGTGGGAAAATGTATGCTTAGGGACTTATGAAAAACACCTGAATTTCTCTTTCTTAAAACTCTTAAAATAAGACTTTGAGAGCTTCCCAGATTACTTTGCTGGAAGGGAAAGTAGCACATTCCACCGTATTTTGATGCTGTTTCAGGAGGTCATGCTACATGAGCAAGAACTGCATACGCAGACTGTTTTAAAAAGCCATCAGTATCCCATCCCATTTTTTGGCTGCTGTTTTCAGTTGAAGGATATTTACACTTTCTCAATGATAAAGACCACTAAGTATTGCAGACAGAAATTAATTTTGAATGTTTTGATGTGCAGCAACCAAAGCCTTCTGACCGGTTAGTCAAAGAGAAGGCCGACAGTCCACAAACCAGATAGCTTTGTGATGTGCTGGTATTTTCAGTAAACAGACAGTAGCAGAAACTAGGAAATGCTGAAGGCTCAACTAGTCTGGAGGTACCAAATTCAAATGTCAGTCCTACCTTTGAATTCAGCGAAGTAGTTGCACTGTTCAGCAAGGTTTCTCTGTCACTCAGTTCAACTGGCTGTGCCATGTTGGTCAACACTTCAATACCTTTATCCAAAGCTTTCTGGAATGACTCCGAAATGATGGTGGGGTGAATTCCTGTGGACAATACAGGAAGGTTGTTAGGATAGCTGGGCTTTCAAATTATTGGTTTTTGGTTGATTTTGTTTGGTGTTTTGCTTTTTTGCCTTACCCTCTCTTTCCATTTTAAAACTACACTACAGACTCATGTCAGAATAAACTGAAGATATTTCAGCAAAGTGTGTTCTTCAGGAGTAAATGACCTCCCCTATTCCTTTTTATTGTTAAAGCTGAGGAATAAAAGGCTCTAATGTCTCCAATAATTTGACCTCACAGACAAGTACAGCACATTTCCCTGCCATGTCTGACATCCCAGAAACAGCCTCTCTCAAAGTTTTCTCTACCCTTGACATTCTTAATGCTGCCACTGTTCAGGTAATATCTACAAGGAGCCCAGCAAGGGATTTTCAGATTTTCAAAGTCTGGTTACCTACAGCTGTGTACAAAGTTCCCCAGTTTCTCCAGTGTGTGATGTATCCTTCTATCTTTTCAAAGCAGGCACTTTCTAATGACTGCTTATAGTGGAATATGCCAGGCTGCTGGTCCAGCAGCACCAGGAGACAGGGGCCAGAAAGAGGACAAGTAACACAGTGTGTACTGAGGCAAGTTTAAGCAAATCACCATCAAGTCCAGATCTGAGACAGAAAATAACTCTGCAGGTCTGATCACCTGTGCTCCATTTCCAGTGCATGCAAAAGCTGATGTGTTATCTAGCTGGACAGCTAAAGGAGATCCTGAGATAACAGGATAGAAATGGCACTAATTACTGTGTTCTGTAATTCATGTCTTTTCATGACCAGGCTTTTGCAAGGTCCCTATAACAGATATAAGACAGTACATTTGCAGAATCACTGGTCCCAAGTTTCATTTATACTTTCATATGCTATCTCTGTCCATGCGAGAAATACAAGTATAACGGAGGTGAGTTTTTACAAGGCAACTAACTTATCATCTAGGCACAATTTCTTGTATCAATACTAATACATTCAACTAAAAATGAAAGGCTGAAGCATTTTTCATCAGAAGTGGGACATGAGTGAAACCTGACTGCAAAGATTCAAGGCACCTTTCACATTTTGGCAAAGCCCAGCTACTCTGAATTTCCTTTTATGTGTACAAGCAGAAAGATGACTTAATTACTTCCAGTTATGCTTTCCTATTAAATAAATGTATTTACCTTTCTGAAGAAGTCTGGAACAGGCATCCAAAAGAGCTCCAGCAATGACAACAACAGATGTAGTGCCATCACCAGCTTCAATGTCTTGTGCTTTTGATAGCTCTACCAACTAAAGGGCAAAATATGACGTAAGTTTATAGGAAGGTCACAGCAAGCTCATTTCCATCTTCAACCACAACCAAATCTAAGAGATCCACAATTCTCAAAAGAACACAGCACGGTATCCTTGTATCACTTGACCATCAACATAATTCATTCTCTTCTCTCCAACCAGTTTAGGACATCAGTGACTTTTCTTCTTAGATGAGAGAAGGTTTGGGCTAGATTCTTTAAAGATATATTCAGAGAGATTATGCACATGGAATACCAGAATAAGGACTGGGAACAATTCAACCCATCTCACAATAAGTAACGCTGCAGCATGCTGCACAGAAATTGCTGTCACAGAATCATAGAATCATAGAATGGTAAGGTTGGAAGGGACCTCAAGGATCATCTAGTTCCAACCCCCTGCCATAGGCAGGGACACCTCCCACTAGTACAGGTTACTCAAGGCCTCATCCAATCTGGCCTTGAACACCTCCAGGGAGGGAGCATCCACAACCTCCCTGGGCAACCTGTTCCAGTGCCTCACCACCCTCACTGTAAAGAACTTCCTCCTAACATCTAGTCTAAATCTCCCCTCTGCCAGTTTAAGCCCATTGCCCCTTGTCCTGTCATTGCAGGACCTTGTAAATAATCCTTCCCCAGCCTTCCTGTAGGCCCCCTTCAGATACTGGAAGGCTACTATCAGGTCCCCTCGAAGCCTTCTCTTCTCCAGGCTGAAGAGCCCCAACTCTCTCAGTCTGTCCTCATAGGAGAGCTGCTCCAGCCCTCTGATCATCTTTGTGACACTCCTCTGGACCCGCTCCAACACTTCCATGTCCTTCCTGTGCTGAGGGCGCCAGAACTGCACACAGTACTCCAGATGGGGTCTTATGAGAGCAGAGTAAAGTGGCAGAATCACCTCCCTTGCCCTGCTGGCCACGCTTCTCTTGATGCAGCCTAGGACTCGGTTGGCTGTCTGGGCCGCATGTGCACACTGCAGGCTCATGTTGAGCTTTTCATCAACCCAGACTCCAAGTTCCCTTTCCTCAGGGCTGCTCTCCAGCCATTCACCACCCAGCCTGCACTTGTGCTTGGGATTGTGCCTACCCAGGTGCAGGACCTTACACTGTCACTAGTGGCTAAACCTCCTCAAATCCACATGTAGCATTACCACATTTTTTTTGTCCCAAATATTAAGCTGTAACCTATACCATTGTCTGAGCAATGTAAAGAACCACTCACCATTTTGGCTGCAGGATGCAGAACCTGCATTTGTTTCAGAATAGTAGCACCATCATTAGTGATTGTCACATCTCCTTTAGCATCCTGTATCTGAGAAGGAAAAGGAGAAACACAGTTCTGATCGGTCGCCACACATCTTTAATTTCACTTGACACTTAAAGTATTTTTCCTGACATGATTTCTAAAACTGAGATGTGCATTTAGTTCACATTTTCCCTTAAGTAAATGAAACTTGAGAAGTAATTTCAAGGCAAATGATGATACATCCCATACAAACCAGGCTGACATCACAGTATCTCCCAATAAGCAATATTTTAAGTATAAGAATTACCATTTTATCCATTCCCTTTGGTCCAAGGCTTGTTCTAATTGCATCGGCAACAGCTAGGAAGAGGGAAAAAAAAATTGCAAGTTGACCTCTAGAGCTACAAGCACTCAGTCCATAATTCTAATTACCTCTTCTGAAAAGAAGGTATCTCCCAGCATTAACCAGTTCCCTGTTATTTCACCAGCACTAAGTCATTCTTAACAGTATGACATGAAACACTGCAATATCAACACTAAGAACAAAACTCTTTTCAAATATAATTAACATCCGACCGCTTGATTGCAGCCATTTAAAAACTTACGGGTAATACAGAAGTATTATAAGTAGTGCGACCAAAACTGGTGCCAAATATAGTACACCCCGATACGCAGTGTCCCCAAGGTTGGGGAGTCACCTGCCCTAAGAAATCGCCCGCTAATACAGGACCACCTTTCACTAACACAGAACTGAACTTGTACCGCTGGGAAAGCGACAACGGGAATGTCCGCACCAAAGGGATCCCGGACCAAAGCAATGCACGCTCCGCTGTCAAGCCTCAGCATTGGAATACATCGTCCACCCCGCACCGTCCTTCCCCGCAGGGGCCTCCCAGCTTGGAGAGACAAGAGCTGCCGCTCCCCGAGAACTACCTCTGGGCACGGCCTGGGCACGGCCTGGCCCCGGGCTGCCTGCGAGAGACAGGCCAGTGGCCGCCTCCCTTTCAGCACAAAGGAGGAGCGGAGCTCCTTATGGCTGGCTCCCGCCGCGCCTCACCTTTGCCGGCGGAGATGTTGCTAAAGCGGATCTGGGAGGGTTTGTCCCGGTCCTGGTAAGTGCCTTTGGCCCGACTGCCCGCGCCACCATGGGCCTTAGACCCAGTGTTCTCCGGCATGGTCGTCCGCTGCCGATGGACACGGATAAACCCTGCGGAACCGACCTCCCCGCCGGGAACCTTCCAGAAGACACCACCACCCTCGGCCACCACAAAACGCGCCTGGGTCTTTCCACTCGGCGCAGGCGTGACGTCACGCGGGCTGCCCGTGTCGCGCCTGAGCCCTGGTAACCGATAAAAGCAAGCCCCACCTGCCAGCGGCTGGCAAGGGTACTTAGAAGCGCTTGTCGCCGCCTCTGGAAAGAGCGGCGCGGGGGCCTTGGGGAGTCTCCTTGCCCAGCGAGGCGGGGCTCGGCTTCCAGTGCGGCAGTGCGGCAGTGCGGCAGTGCGGCAGTGCGGCAGTGCGGCAGTGGTGGGCCTGGGCCTGGGCCTGGGCCGCCACCGCTGAGGGGCGTAAGGGTGCGGCCGGGGTGAAGCGTTAGGTTGGAATGTGGAACGTGGGTGCTGAGGGCGGGACTTTGACAGTGTGTAAGGGGTTGTGTCACCTCCGGCCCCTCAGTCCAGGCGATTGCTTCTCTGCCAATCCAGGAAGCCGGGGCACAGAAGTGCAGGCCGGCAGAGGGATGCAGCGGGTGTGTGGATTTCTTCCCCTGGGTAGCAGCTGGTGGCAAGGAGGATACCCTGAGGGAAGGCATTTCCTGCAGACCTCTATGGTTGTGAGGTTATGATCCCAGGGCTGGAACAGCTCTGATACGAGGACAGGCTGAGATAGTCGTTCAGCCTGGAGATGAAAAGCTTCCAGGGAGACACTATTGAGGCCTTCAGTACTTAAACGGGGCCTCTAAGAGAGATGAGGACAGACCATTTAGCAGAACCTGTTGTGACAGGACAAGGGGTGATAATTTTAGACTAAAAGAGGGGACACTAAGATATGAGGTAGAATTTTTTTATGCTGAGGTTGGTGCAACAGCTGTGTAAGAAACATTTGACAGGTGACAGTTACAGAACGGTATTAGTGCCACGTTAACCACCAGTGGGCGAGAGCATAGCTGTGTCCTTTCTGGTGTGACCCAAAACTGGCACCTTGCAGTTTTTTCCCTGCTGCCATCTCAGCTGGTTTAAGTAGCACTGATTTTAACTTTTGCAAAACCTGTTACCAAAAAGGATTTCGAGCAGCAGCTTTATAGCAAGTGAAATTAGACAAACCTGAATTACAGGAAAAGAACACAATGTATGCTTCGTAGCATCCTGGCCTTCCCATGTGTCTGAGTGACTCAATTCAGCTTGTATCAGCGTTGCATAAAGGTAGGCTTACTGTGAATAAAAATAATGCTGGAGCTGAAAGATGGCTTATACCTGTTAGGTTAACCTTTCCTTGATTGTTATGTTGTTATAAAAGTTTTTGTACACTTGTCTTCTGAGGGATTTCTGAATAGCTACATAAATTATGTTTTTTACCTTAAACGGAATACAAGCATAATACGTTTAGATGCAAAGCACGCATATGACTCCACAAAGAGGACTTGCCATTCTTGTTACAAAATTAATCCAATCTAAACCATATACATTTCATGGCACATCTCTGGATGTGAAAAGTCAGGATTTATATTGTTATGATAAGTGAGTTAGATAACTGTCATACATATTAACAGAAGTGGATTCATGCAATTTAACAAGGCTTGAATGCAGGGTTCACTGTTAGTACAAAGAAGAAACAGAGGAAAGTGATTTAAAATTGAAGTAGAATGATTTGCACTCAACAGGTTCAAGCAGACCCTCTTGTTGAGTCATGAAATTCAGAGTGGACCCTTTTGCTTTCTGAACTCCTCCTCAGAGCTGCGTTTACGTGCAGCTGGATGCAGATTTAGTCGCAGACTTGGACAACAATTTACATCTAATGAAAGTGGCTACATGGATTTCATTAGTATGAAATCTCTAGCTCAGGCCTTCACCTTCTTTGGAGTCTGTAACAAACTGATGCTAGTTAAGTTAAGCAGGTCAAGCACATCCATCACAATAAGATGGCAGTGCCAGTGAAGTGCTCCCATGTAGAAAGTTATATAGCAAATACCTCCCTGTACTAGTAAGGTGCTGCTGACATAAGCAAGTATGTTACAAGAAACAGGCAAACCTTGTTTTCTGTTTCCAAGTATCTGCATCTGTCTCAGGAGCTCAGTGCAAGTAAAACATGTTCTTATGGTGAGAAATTTTCTACTGCCAGCAGCAGCTTTGTTTGGTGATACGCAAAAAAATCAAGCATTTGGATAGTTCTGGTGACAGAAGAAAATAGGGAAAAAGTCATCATACCTCAACCATTTTGAACAGCTGTTTTTGAAATATTTTTCCCGGATTTGTGCACCATTGAAACATGCATTAACTGCTCTTTGTTGGAGACTGTTTCTAAAGAGAAGGTTCTGGAGGTAAATGGTCTTTGCCTTTTTATATTCTGTTTTTTAACACAAAGAAAAGTTTTAATTATAAAGGTAGGGATGCATCCTTATCATAGAGGAAAGATCTACTAATAAGAATTTTGGTCTGGATTTGTATCACCTCCAAATCCTCAGAAACACATCCAGAATGACTAAAACCATTGAGATTTCTGATCCTGATCTTGAAGTGCATTAAACAGCAGTGGCAACAGTACTAAATACTGGAAATGTAACACTAATGCAATGTTAAAGCTAGGATCAGTAGAGAGACAAGCTTTTAAAAGAGTTATTGAGGTATGTTCAGGTCATTCTAGTCACCGTCTTTTTGTTGCCACATCTTAAGGATCATTTAGGGTTTCCCTGTTCCTCTTAACCTGGGAAAGAGATCATGTGTGTTACCATCAGTAAGCACGAGCTGCGCAGTGTTGCACTAGGGTTAGGACCAAGGTTTTATCAGCATTTTGAGGGTGATGAATGTTAGTTCTGATGCCATCACAGCCATCTTGTTACACATCGCTCTGTATCTGCCAAAAACAACCCTTCTAGTGATAAGAATTGGTTGGGGTTGGAGTTTGTGCCATGGCTGTGTGGAGAGCCTGGGTTTTTACTTGATACGCACCAAGCTGCTGAGCTAATTTTAGGGTTGCTGTGGTTAGCGGCTACCTTCTTACTCATATTTTTGGTTTGGCAGTATCACTTCTCCAGGGCTTCAGGGCAGACTGAGGATGAGGGGGTTTGTGTTAGTCTGTGCAATCAGGTCTGCGCAGGATGTAAAAGGAGTTGTTTGGTTGTCATCCACTGCTGCCTCATCCTGTGTTGAATAGAAACTCCTTGTGTAGGGTTTGGTTTGATCCCACCATTGCAGGTTTTAAGGTGGGTGGAGACTGACTCAAAGTGCACATTGTGTTTTAATGCTTGTGTCTGCTATCTGTAATTTAGGTGAGCAGATGTGTAAGGTTGTCAACCTGTTGAGTTCTGTTTAAGGCTTTGACTACTCATTTTTTTGGTCCATTCTATGTGAAATAGAGATTATTTTTGTCCCTTATTATTAGTGTGGATTTAGGGACAGCTTTATGATCAGAGTTGCTGTTGAAGTTCAGTTTCATGTCAGGGTGAAGGCTGAGGTTCAAACAACAGACCTAAAGGACTAAATTTGTTGTTAAATCACGTTTAGTCCTAGCACTTACAGAAACCTTCCAGATTTGGTTTGGAGCTGAGTTTAGACTTGGAGTTTCATGCACATTATATTGTTTTTCTCTCTTACGTTGTTTTTTTTTTTTTTCTTATATCATAATTTCTCCCTGTTCTGACCTTTTCCAGCATTTCCAAGGAGCAGTGACGTGATAACAAATCATACAGAAAAAGCCCACACATGACCTTGGTATTGTAATTTTTAGGGTGTTTTAAGCTTAGTTTCTTGGATTTGTGTGCTTAGTACTCTGTCCTTCAAATAGGACTTGCACCTGCAGCCAATTGTGACTAAATGTGGTAGAAACTCTGCATTCTTTGGCTTTAAGTGACTAGGCAGCTGCACAAAGAGATTTTTTTAGTTAAGGGCACGCTGAAGACAGACTCCTTTTGGGATGTTTCTGTAACTTTCAGTGTTTTATTTCACTTGGGTAGAGGCACTGCTATCAGTGTCACAATGTTCACATGGTCACTGCTGTACAAGGTGCTTGTGATTCTGCACAGATCGTGTCACCTCTGACTCCTGATTTTCCTTCCCCACTATTTCTATTGTGATACAATTAGATGGTAAACTTTACTCTCTGTGCAGTATCTTGTCAAATACAAGTCCAAGTATCAAGTGGTCCTTGCTGGTTTTTTTGCAATGCAAGCAACATGAACAACCTTCAAAACATAAATGTCATCAGCAGACACCTAAACATGTGATATGGGTCAAAATGGAGTTTCTGGGATATATCTGCAAGATGAGAAATACCTAAGGTGTATCTTTACTGCTCAATGCATTTACATCAGGTTGGACAGGAAGGAACATTGGACTCAAGTAGGGTCTTTTCTCTGGAGATAATTTGCTGAGTATTCTCAAGGCAATGGTGATGACAGCATGACGAATGACTGCCAAAGAGAGGGTGACATCATTTCACCTAATGACCTTAGATAACTTATTAAGTACCTTTGCTTAGTCATGCTCTGATAAGAGCGAGGAGCTTCTAAGTATTTAATAAACAAAATACTGGTGCCTTCCAACAAAATGTTTTGCACGTCAAATAGATTTTGATGGTTCAGAGAAGAAAGTATCTATCTAGAGCTGAGTGAAATTTTTTTTTTTTTTTGCTTTTCCCTCTTCTGTCTGGTGTTTCATCCCAGAAGTTACTGCCTTGGTGTCTCATGAGCCCTGAGGAGCTTTTCCAAGCCCTGTGCCTGCCTGAGTGGCTGCATCAATGCTTCCACCTTCTGGGGGAGACATTGAATGAGGGA
This sequence comes from Eubucco bourcierii, assembly GCA_013396675.1. Classification (NCBI taxonomy): domain Eukaryota; kingdom Metazoa; phylum Chordata; class Aves; order Piciformes; family Ramphastidae; genus Eubucco; species Eubucco bourcierii. Next base: position 29,866 of record VWZE01023368.1, read on the forward strand.
TTATATGGTTTATGGCTTGCTTTTTTTTTTTTTTTTCATTTTTTACTTGATTTCTTTTGACTTTTTTTTTTTGTTTCTCTCTTCTTTGGATGTGTATTGTGAAAGGCTTTTTGTCCCTTTTCTCACACTCCCTCCATTTCTTGTTGGGATTTTCTGAGTGTTTTTTTCTCCCTTACGTTCCTTTAAAATAATACATAACCTGAGAGGCATGGTAAGTGGTTGAGAAGGTGTCTCACTCAGCTTTTTGGCAAAGGATCTAGCAAAAATGAGGATATGCACTGTTGTAATATGTCAGGAAATACACTAAGTGCTATGGAAGTATTATCGTCTTACGTGTGCTATAGGTAATGTCATCCAGCACTGAAGTGTGAGGATTAAGTTGCAGCAGGAAATACAATGCTAATACAATGACATGGTTTGGAAGAGAAGACTCTATTTATAGTGGGTTTGTTCTGTTGAGACACTAGGGCAAACATTGCTAATTCTGTGAAACATTTGTTACAAGGGATTCCTATGGATTCGCACAATTTTTTTTTAAAGACTACTTTAAAAGGAGCTTCATTGTCAAAGAACTTTTAGAAATGTGGTTGCTGCATGAGAAATGTCAGCTTGAAGTTATGAGTTGGTCAGCTCTAGCTGTGAAAATGGAGCTTATTTATTTCTTGCTTGCTTGGCAGCCTGTGACTATAGAGATGCCATAACTGAGGCATGCAAAAACTTACACGAGTAGTGTAAGTTAGTGAGCCTTGATCGGCAGGGTGCAGGGTGAAGGTTCTTAGCCTGTCTTCTTTGAGTGTTTCCATGTGGGAGAGTACCTGGGGAGATGATTCCCCTTTCTCCCTCTAGATGACAGCAGAACACCAGCCTCGCTGTGAAGCATTATTTCCTGAATGTATTTCAAAAGAATATTGTTGTTGTCCCGCTTGATTACTTTTTAAAGAGGCTGGAATTAGTGTTGTAATACATTGCCCTGCCTCAGAAGAAACTGCATACTTTCAACAGTCGATAAAATGAAAAGGCACTGGGAGTTCAAACATGTTCTCTGCAAACACCAAACACGTGCACACCTGTGATAAATATCTCTGTGTTCCACGGGTAAACCATGAATGCTTTTTGGCAAGATTGATTCCAAACCGTCAGAGGCATCCTCATTTTACTGCCACTGAATGTGTTTTCCTGGACGTCGCTGCAGAGGAGTATTTTTGTGCCAGTGCAGTACCTGCTAAAGTGAGATGGGGATTTGATTTTTGCATCTAACAGAGGCAGATAAAGCCAGTGGCATGATGTGAGCTTCCTACCCTGGGATGCATTGTCTCCAGGCTGGCTCCTTAAATGCCCCTCATGCCTCAGCTCTCAAAAACAGACTCCCTTCTGTCATGAAGGCAGATCAGGCTGATGCACCTTGTCCTCCTGCTCTGGGCTTTCCCACCCACTGCTTCTGCCAGCCAGGACAGAGCTTTCTAAATGGCATTTGTTGGACTTAAGACAAGGTGGTACCTCTTTCTTTCCCTCACTTTGTTCTCCCTCAACCAGCAAGGCCTTTGTTTGTGTGGGTTCTGACCCTTAGAGAGCTGCTTTTTTTTACTGTAGAGAAGCCACTTTCCCAGAGTGTTGCTGCTTTCTGGGAGAGTCTGTGAGACTCCATGACTGATTTTCGAATGCTGAGATAGAGGTGAAGCAGTGTGCCTTTTGGTCTTGACACCCAGGAGGTGTACCTGCATGTCATTGGCTCTTTTGGACTTTATTTGCTTGAGCTTGGTTTCTGCATGGAGAAGAAAAATGTCGATGTGTGAATGGAGAAGGTTGTTAGAAATGCAGATTATTTCATTTTAAGAAGAAATGCCAAAACAAAAAATTACACAAGCTCTTTAAAAATGTATTTAAATGGTCTGTGTGCTTCTCCCAGGTCACCTTCCTCTCACAGGCAAACAGAACAGGTTGAACTGTGAAAGTGAGTTGTTAGGGGTTTTTTTGTTTGTTTGTTTGTTTTGGTTTTGTTTTTTTTTAATGAGTTGTTTTTTGTTAGCTTTTAAAATTGTTTCAGAGATGTGTGTGTATCTCAGTTGTGCTGCTGAAGGTTCATGTCTTCAGACTTGGATGTATAAAGGGAATTTGCTGTTGGATGTAAACAGGAAGAGGAACAACCAGGCAGAACAGAGCTGGGCAACTTTCTCATATGGCTTTATACCTGGGTGGGGAAGTTCCCATTTAGCTCCCTGGTTGCTTCCCTTGCTGACCCAGTCCCAACCAGTAGTGAGAGCTGTCTCTGCTGCTCATGTCAATCCACAGTGATGGAAATGCAGGAAACATTAAAAATGGTTGTTAGTTGTGCTTACAGGAATGACAGCTTTGGATTTTGACGTTGAGGAACAGGGATGATAACTTTTTTCTGCAGTTATGCTGGGATTATGTAGAAGCCAGAAAATGGGTTCAATATAGCTATGCCCCATTAATTAAAATCTTTCTTGTTTTATAGGGTTTACTTTCTAAGTCAGTAGGTGCAGCTACAATAAGTCTGGAATTTATAATGTGGTGATTCAGTTTTTCTGGAAGTATGCATCAGTTTTCTTTGAAAGCACAGTTACAATATTTTAAAAGTGGTTGCTTTTGATTAACTCATAGTTAAGCTGTAACAATTTCAGTTGCAGTATCTATTTTTGTCATCCTGCCCTACAGCTAATCTTGAAGATTATATAAATTGCTATTCGCAAATCTCATATTTCTCCAGTTTGTTTCTGGTAATAACAAAGACCCCAGTCAAGGTCTCTTAGAGCTATGTGGTACAAACACAAGGGGAGTATATGATCTCTTCCCCAGTTTGGAATAATGAGTCAAAGACTGAAGGCTCCTACTTACTTCAGATGAAGTTCAAGTATCATCTGTGTCTGTTTACTAGACCTTCCAGAAAATACTTCAAAACTCAGGCCTGAAGTAAATGTGAAAAACTTAAGTCCAAACTAGGAAAAGTCTGAACTACCAGAATGCAAAAATAAGATGTTTTCAAAGTGTGGTGTGACATCATCCCAAATTTTTCATTTGCAGTTTGCTGCTCTTGTGAGTTTTTAGTCATGGAGCTCAGACAAGATCTAGACAGACACAGGAGGAGTTTGCAATGAATATCTGACCAATACTGGTGTCATTCCCACCAGTGGTATAGAGGAAAAGGATGAACTTGCAGGAATGGTCTGCAAGCCCAAAGTGGTGAGGATGGCACATACAAAATGAAAGTTCTTATGACACCACATAACACAAATTTACTCTAATAAAAACGTTGTTATATGATGAATTTGTTCCAATACAATGTAACATAATGTTTGTGCTAATTTCTCAGGCTAAATGTTGTAAAGAGTAAAGACAACACAAAGATCTAGATCTTTAACAAAGAACTAGAACCTCACTTTGTAGCTTTTATTCCCATTAGTACTGGAAGTATTAAAAAAAATACTGAATGGAACACAGACTTTTTTACACTGTGTAGTACCTTTCATTCTGATATCTGGGGGGATTTTACATCTTGTATCTATACAGCAGGGTACAGGAGCAGAAACACACAGCTACTGGAATATAAACCTTTAGGTCTCTGAATATGAAGTATTCGATCAGGACAAACACAGACTTCTATTTGAACTTTAATGGCACACCCAAAGCTGCTGATGAACTGGGATTCTCAGCAGATCTTAGTATTTTTGTAGCAGAAATTAGCACCCAAAAGTACATTTGAAAATTTTACTTCATAACTCTGCTTCTGCTGGGTGGCATTTATTTTTCAAGTCTCAGTAACGCAGGCATCAAATTGCTTCATGACTTGGATCTTTGCCTCTGTATGAGGTACATTGTCAGCAATCATATCTGCTTAAAACCAACTGTGAAGCAAATGCTGATGTGATCCCTCCTTTTGTGGGATATTATTATACTGCACACTCCTCACTGCCTGCAGTTGGTGTTTTGGTGGCATTTGGAAGTCTCAGTCTCATCATATATAACTAGAACAAATCAATTACCCCTGCCCCAAGGATCCTGTAGGGTTTTGTTCTCCTTTTTTACAATCAATCTTCATAGTTTTTTTCCTGAGCTAAAGCTGGCCTGAGCAGTTGCAGTCACCAGAGTTAGATCTGCACAGCGCATTGCCACAGAGCCCAAGCAGACCTTTCTCTCATTCCTACCAGTAACAATCTCTTTTTGGATAATAGCTGTAGACGGACATTAGAAGAAACTGGAAACTTGACTTCACAGATGTGAATAAAGCAGCGTCTGTCTTGCTTAGCTAGATACATCTTAGCTCTCAGTGAGGTGTATCCACGATACTGGAGGCAGGCAGCTGGCAGGGCAGCTTCTCACTGTGTGAAATGTATGCCAGGTGATCATAAAAACAGCTTTCCAAAGTTATGTCCAGGTTTGCTGCTGCTTAGCACATAAACAAGAATCAAAAGGCTTTCTTTCTGTTTCACTACCTTGATTGTTAGTTTTTCTTGGGTTTTTCTCTCCCTTAGGAATGTGAGGACTATGATACTTCATAGCTTTGCTGGAAGACATTTTGAGTGTCTCACAAAATCGCACCAGGGTGAGCTTTGAATGTGTAGAACAATCACCTAGAGCTAATTAGTTGTTTGTAGTTTTAACGGATAATCAAATGCTGGGTTCTTATAAGAGACTAAGTGTGTACCATATTGCTCACTCTGTGGCTTTTTACATTTCTTACACAGACAAACAGACAAAATAATTGTGGAAATGAGAAGGAGTCCACTTGCTGCAGACAGTGCAGCAAAGACAATCTTGTAGCTGGGTTTTGTTTTAAATCTGGTGCATGAGTTACCCAGAACTTCTTGCTTTACTTTCTGGCTCGATCCTGCTTTGTTTGAAGCAGTCACACAAATGTGGTAAGTGGTGTATGGTAATAGATTATACAGAGTGTACTGCCTTGCTGTGGAATAAATATTGTCCAGGACAAACTGTCTGTCCTCAGCGCCTTGGGCATGAAGCATTAGCTCATAGGTGTGAACAGCTGAATTCGGGGCACACCAGTGTATCTGTGCAGAACTGTCTGTAACTTCAGACACCTCTCTGAGCCTTGGTGGATCTGGAACCTCATCTTCCCTTGACATGCCAGGACATAAACAGTGGGATGCCTTCTGAAGTTCCCTGCATGGCTTCTGAAGGTGCCTGCAAGGATTGTAGTCACAGGCGATGTATGCCAGTTGCACTGGGGTTTCTGTCGACTGTCCATCATAATCATAGTCATCTACATAGTGTATCAGTGATCTGGTGGGTGCAGGCTTTGACTGAGCATTGATTCTGGTGGAGTTCATCTGTGGGAAGCTTGTTTGTGGTGTACCTTCCCCAGCATGAGTGGCAAAGGAGTGAACGTAATGATCAGTGCCATTGGGATTTTCTGTTGCTCTGCTAGAATATTCACTAGTGGGCTGGTTGAATAGGCCTTCCTGGGCAGTGGTCGCACTGGTTGTTCTGAGCGCTCCCTTGAGCTTATCTGTTGCAGGTTGACTTGTGAAGCCATAAACTGAAGACTGACTATACAGCTCTTCGACAAAACCAGGGGAGATGGTTATGGATGCAAAGGAAGGTGGATTGCTTGTGGATTTGGAAACTGCTGCCTCCTCATGGGAAGGACTGTTGGCCGTTGTGAGCATCGGCTCACCTGGGCTGGCTGCTGTCGTGCTCTCTATGTTCTTATGAATTAGGGAGCTGGTGTAAGTGTCTTTAGTTAGCAGAGCAGAGTCTGTTGTTGTTACTGCAGCAGTGGCATTGTAACTGGTAAGGCTGAAGGCATCAAGTTCGGCAGCAAATGTGCTTGAGTCAGGCAGTGTAGTGTTTTTCTCAGATTGGCATTTATCGTACAGCTCTAGCAGTGAGAGAGATGTTGAAGGTCTGCCCCAGCCTTCCTGGGTTGTGTTGCAAAACGTCTCTGAAACCCTGCAGAGAGTTCAAGTTAGAATAGATAAGACGCACAAGAACACTACAGGTTCATGTAAGACTGCTTGGATTAGAATTTTCAACTTGCTGTCCAAACCCAGCTTGCTGTAAAAGGTCAGACTTCAGTGATGGACTGTGAGAAACACATGCCGAAAGATATAACATGGTCCCCAAGATCCCTAAGCCAGCTGCAGCTGCGCTGATGAGTGAAATGTTTTTAAATGACTAAGCTCAAGTTCTCCCTTTACTCAGGCTTTGCATGTTTTTGTAAAGAATCCCACTGCTAAGCTCGTCCTGACAAGTAACAATTTAACAATCTACTTCCCTGCTTTCTCTGCTACAGGGGACAAACTTTCTTGGTGGCCTTTGAATGCAAGAGATCTAGATCATCCATATGCGAAGTGCTTCTTTTAACTACAGCTTATTGTAAGGAGGCTGTAAAACTGTCGGAGATCATGAAAACAATAGGTGAAAATGGTGCTATTTCCAAGAGGTTTTGTTGATTGCCTCTGCAGCTGTAGGCTTTGGGAATGTGAGGGCAAGGAAGAAATAATTAGCTGAAGCGGTCAATTTCCTGCTCCCGGTGCTGGCTCATGAAGCCCACCATGCCAGCTCTTTTTTTATCTCCAGCTAATAGAAATATGAACTGAAATAGAAAATCAGCTACTCGCACTTTAAAGTAGAATCTAGAAGTAGTAACACATTATGTACTGTTCTACATGTGCCCATCACATTTGTCCACATTCAAGTGTAATTCAGCCATCCTTTGTCCTAAAGGGGACTTTTTTTTTTCTTTTTTTCTCCTACCTCTTGTAGAAGGGAGCAACACACAAGGAATATGAATTTGGATGACAGTGAACCCCCCCTGCCTTGGCCGCGGACTGGGGGTGGACTCAATGATCTCTGGAGGTCCCTTCCAACTTCTAAAGTACTGTGATTCCGTCCCCAAATAACTTACACATATGTGTGTGAAGATCATTACTTTATCTCCTTGACCTCACTTACTTTTGCAGCACAAGTTTCTTGGGTCTGGAAAGCAGCCAGGAGAGCTGGCAGTCGCAAGACAGGGGATTTCCATACAAATTGATGATGATGCTATCTGGTGAATTGGCATTCCAGGGATTAAAGGAACTCAGGTTACAGCTAAAAGATGATAAATACAATAATTAGCAAATGTTGAGGTACCTTCTGAGGATTGGAGTGTGCTTAGTATTGCCCATGTATAAGACAAAGCAACATAGTCAGTTCCCTTGGAAGTAGCCAAGTTACAAACACCAACCCTTCTGCACTGTGAACTCCAGAGTAATACCTATGGGTCTCTCTCATTGGTCCAGTGTAGCTGCTGTGTGTTCAAGCATAACAAAAGCACGCTAAAGGGATTACACCTTTAGAGATAAGCAAGGGAAGGGAAAAGGCTTAACATTTGGCAAGGGTCTTCAGAGAAAGATGCTCTCCTCTCCACCGTCAGGCATTCAGCTAAAATCGTTTTACACAATACCATTTCTCCAGCTTCTTTCTCAGCCTCCTTGTAATGGCTTGGCTTTCTCTGTGACAAACATCCTCTTTCTATTAATTGCCTTTCATAAAAAGGCTCTTGCCTACTGAAGTTAAATGAGGAACACAGGAAGACTTTGCTTATCTTTACTTCTTAAGCTCTTTTACCAGCAGCAAGTGTTACAATGTGACCTCAGTGCAGTCTGAGTGCTCAGTTGATGTTCTCCTTTATCTGACTTTAACCTCCTATTCCTTTGGTTTTTTGTTGTTATTTGGGTCATGATTTTTACCACTTCGAATTGTTTTTTTCTGCAGGTATTATAAAGTGCCATGTGAATTCAGTGTGGCAGTCTAGCTGGGGATGGAATCTGAGTTTTTTTCTTAATTCGGTTTGTTTTCCTGAAACTGATTCCCAGAGCACAGACAGTGCTTGACTGTTTGTTCTCTGATATTCTTCTAATCTGGGCCTATATTACTAAACTATAGAAATATTTTTAAATGCTCTCCAGATCTTTTATACTGTTTGTTCTGAGTGCGATTGACCAACTCCTCTTTTGATAAATCACTTTCAGGCTTTCATTTTCCTTAATATTTGAACAAGTGTGTGACATTTAAGTATATCACACTGAGGTGTTACCTCTAGAATAAGGACTAAATCATTGCTTTTACTAATGCTGAGCAAGGAATTAACCTCTCATAATAGAAGTGGGAGACAGGATTTTTGCATGCTTCCAAGGTACAGATTTTGCAACCTGGTCTAGTGGAAGGTGTCCCTGCTCACAGCAAAAGGGGTGGAACTAGATCATGCTTAAGGTTCCAACCCAAACCATACTATGATTCTATGACTCATCCTTTACAGAGCGTCTCTATTGAGACGTTGCCCATTGTAGATGTGGAAGCACAGTCTGTATCACATCTGGGCTTCAGTGGACCTGTGCTAATCTTAACAGTGCTACAATAAATGATTCCATTGGACTGGGAGATAGGACAGAAGAGCTGGAGCATGATGGATGCAATCTCAAGCCACCAGTAACTATGCTACGAGTCTCGTGCCAACTCTTTGGGCTGTTAACAGCTTTTCTGCTGTGTCAGGTTTACACCACAGGCATGTTTGAGTACAAGACAGTGTGTTTGTCCATGGCACCCAAACCATTTCTCTTTCCTAAAAATATATTGGACAAGCAGCAAACTGCATAAAAAAAAATCAGCTCCCAGGCACCATGGTGCTGTGAGGCAGAGTCATGTGAGGAAGAACACAAAGAGAAAGCTCACTTCTGAAACAAGAGGTGGCTCAGATGAGGAACACTGTCAAACATCTCTGTCCTCACGAAACTCAGCGAGTGGGAGTCTTGACAGTTCAGCTCTCGGAGACCGGGCATGGACTTCAGGAAATCGGTATCAAGGCTTCTTAATTGTGACATCTTTGTCAGGTGAAGTGTTTTGAGGTTGTGCAAGTCTCTGGTCCACTCTGGTTGAACTGAAGGAGAAAAAATTATTTATACCTGTTGCCTAAATGGAGTATTCCTGTGGATTTCTGCCTAGAAAGAAGTTTTTAATTCACAGAGATAGGAAATATCTCTGAGGTCTTCTGCAGTTACTCTATTTGGAAATGAAACAGAACAAAAATCAATACATCAGTGTATAAATACCCATGCAATCCAATTTCTGTAATATTACCTGCAGGTCATGCTGAGGAAAATGAGGGAAGATATAAAGGGCAGTAAGACTGATAAGAGACGTGGAATAACTTTCCTAGTAGGTGAAATTAAAAGAACAGTGGTTTGTTGAAGTGGTGGATGGAAGTCTACAAAGTCTTGACTAGTGTGAGAAAAGCAAATATCTTATTTTTCCTAGCATTGGAAAAAGTGCTGAGGTGTAAAATGGAAAGAATAGGTTCTATACAAAAGTTCTTTCCATCCCAGGACTAAATTGTGTAACTTGTTGCTGCAAGAGGAATTAGGCAAATTCATGGAGGAAATCTGGTATATCTGTTAAAATGTGTGTTGAGGTGAAACCTGTAGTTTGACAAGTCCCTTACGGTTCTGGCTCTGCCCTAGGTGGAGGGCAGCTGGGCAAGGCATCCAACATCTGTCTGCCTGAGCACCTTAGTTGTAAACTGAGGCTGGCAGGCAAGCAAAAGTTAAAAATCATGCTGTAAATTGCGTGGGGCAGGGACTGTCTCCCTGTGCGGAAGTATTTGACCTGCTGTGGTTGACACAAAAAGCCTCTCTCTGCTACTTAAGTGCAGCCATATAAAGCCAAGTGTAACTGTAGCAATAGACAAAGAAAGATTTCAGCAGCATGTCCGAAAAGAGAAGTTAATTTCCTCCTGCGTGTCTCAAAGCTAATCTCAGGGCCGACCGTGGAATTAGGATAAAGGTGACAGACTACAGTGGGACAAACAGTCCTGTTTGGTGGTGTCTGTTCTCTGCACTTACTTTGAGAGACTGGTTTCTGGGAGGGTTTCTCCCCAGCAGTTACATGACCAGCTGGAGAGTACTTTGCACGTTTGGATCAGCTGATTGCAGCTTTCAGTGTGGGGTGTTTGCTCTCCACCTTGGACTTTGCAGGAACGGGAGCTGTCATCCCAGCAAGGCTTCTGCTCCCTCCAGCCTGACCAAGCCCAATGTTTACAGTGGGAAATCTGGAAACTTACTTTTCTCAAGAAAGGTCCCGCTCAGATCAAGCATGTTGATGGTGCTTCCAGACCCATTACTGGGAGATGTGCTGATGGCAAAAGCAGACTCACTAATTCCTCTGCTGTCATCCTGGCCGAGCAGCGTTGCGGAGAGGTTCAAAAACTGTAGCTGAGGGTAACATGAAAAAGCGAGTGGCTGGATTTCAAGTAGTGGATTTCCTGCCAGGGACAACCACTTCAAGTTAGGGAGGGCAGAGCCATGGTATGATGGCACAGATGACAGCTTATTAAAGCTTAAGTCCAGAGAGAGAAGACTGCTGAGGGTTTCAGATCCCCATCTGACAGACCAAAGATGGTTCTGCTTCAGTGAGAGGATGCGCAACCGTGGGAGGTTTGCTAGATTTGTGCCATTCACCTCTTCTAAGAGGTTATTGCTGAGGTCCAAGGTCTCCAGGGTATCTGGAAGGCAGATGGGGAAAGCTGTCAGGCTGCAGCTGGTCAGCTGCAGGGTGATCCAGGTTCTGTTCTTCCAATCCTCACAAGACATGCTGGTGAGATTAGCATTCTCCCAAGAGTCTTCCTGAGCCACATGGAAAAAGGTGGTGACATCCTTGGATGCTGCAGGCTCTGCTCTGCTCACCTGGCCTGATGCTGATGCTACTACCAGCAGAGAGAGGATGAGCAATCCTGAAAACATCTTTCTCCTTATTGGCTTGGAATTAACTTGCAAAGTCTGTTTGTTTTTTGTTTCAGGGAAGGGAAAACAAAACATCAGCATTAGGAGCTAAATTAAATTCTTCCAGGCAGGTATAAGATATTGATAAGTGAAATATTTTTAAGTGCTTTTCTATTGCACCCAGACAGTGGAAGGAAGTGATAGTTAATGTCTCTTCTGTAATTAAGCCTAAGTAAACATGAACCCTTGGGGACAGAAGTATCATGCAATCTTTATATAAGTATACGTACAGTTTTTCATCCAGAAAGCAACCCAATTGTACCATATATCTGTTTCCTACAGCAGTACCCTCATACCAGCAACAGTGTAGGAGGTGGGCTCCCCCATCCCTCTGCTTGGCAGCCTCTGTGCAGCAAAGGGGTACTCTAGGATACAAATACCAGTTGGTACTATACTGAACAAGCTGCTTTGAGGAAAGCCCTTTTCCTCTACTCCATCTGGCAGTGGCAGGGCTGAGTTCCTGCTGCAGGTGAAGTGCAGCAGGTGAGTACTACACACTCCAGCTCCTGCGGAAAGGATGTTTTCTTATTTCAGTAAAAGTAGTCAGAAACGAAAAGTAAGCTCCTGGATCAGGGCCCAAAGGCCTGCTTACTAAGACCCACGTTATTCAGCGTCGCAGTTCCCTCTCTGCTCCCTTCTTGTCCTTGCCCATTCCTGCTTTGTCTTTGTCATTTAAAAAACAAACAAACCCTCCAGAATGACTTGTCTTAGGCAGGTAATCTGTGTCAGAACAAGCAATTAATCAGAGCTCCAAACTGGTGTTTTTCTTGCTGTCTTTTATCCTGCTGCGTGTTACAATGGGCATTCCCAATTCGGAAATACATTACAGTGGAGGGGGCTGACTGAAACCCCCACGAAGTATGAAAAACCTCAGATTTATTCCCTGAATGATGCCAGGTCTTGCTCAAGGCCATCATCTGTGCCTGCCATTCCGGGTTTGAAGTAGGGACCAGCAGAGTAGTATGACTTAGTTGTGTCGTTTTTGTCATCTGGATCTGGGCAAGAGCTGAGCGGCCTCAGGGCTTCCTGGTCACAGGAGCCGCCGTATTCCCAGCACACGGCAGGGAGAGGATGGGAGGAATTGGACTGCTGGATGCTGATCTGAGATTTAATCTGAGCCCCTGGCCCTGAACCGCACCCGCTGGCACGTACCTGTCCCGAAGCCCTGCCGCCTCGTGCCTCAGCTCTGCGTGCTGCAGTTGCCTGGCCTCGGTTTTATACCCCTCGGTGTGACTCAGCCCAGAGCCTGCAATGCCTCTTCTCCCAGTTTTCTCTGCTTGCCGCTCTGCTCACAAGCGCAGGCGAGGTTTTGTTCCAAGCTTGCTCCCCCGCATCCAGCTTTCCCCTGCCTAGAGCCGGGGGTGGCTCCCGGCAGCTTTCCCGCTCCCTTGGCCCTAGCGGGAGGTGGGTGGGAGGGCTCTTATTTCCCAACACTCGGGCAGGGCTGCTCCCTCTGTCTTTGTTTAAGAAGGGGTGGGAGGCGGGGCCACTGACAGGGGGGAAGGGAGAGGAACCATTGTGGGTTTTTGCTGATTTAAAGCTAATGCTCTCTCTGCCGACATGGACTTTGGTGGCTTCCCGGGCGCCAATAAAAGTCTTCAAGTATTTGTATTTCTCTCTAAGACTCTTGGGACTGAGTTCTGGAAGCGTTCATGCACGTTAAATGACCTAAGACTCTTGGAAGTATCCAAAGCAAAGCTCTCACCTGCTCCTGCTGCAGAGAGGAATTCCCTCTGCCGACCGAGAGGGCCTGTGGCATTTCAAGCTGCACATGCTGGACTTGGAAAGCCTCTCCCAGTCCTGCTGTGCGTGGGCTGTATTCCCTGTTCTGCATCAACCACACAGCCTGGCTTGGAAGAATTCCCTTCCTGTGCCTTCTCTTCTCCTTTGCTGACAGCACGAAAGATCTCCCACCAAGGACCTACCCTGAGCTGGGTTTCTCAACGTTCCCACCATAAATAGGCTGGTCAAAGGCTGAGAATAAAGCCAGGGTCTGGAAAGGGATAAATTGATAGTGACTGATCCAAAGTAATAGCAAAGGAATGGGTGTTCAGTTGCTACTGTAAGACAATTAATGATCAAAATTTTCAGGGAGAACAGTAGTCAGTGCTTTTAACTTGTCAGGACAGCAAAATAGTTCCATAACAAAAGGCAACACAGACCTGTCTGCTTTGGTGCTAAAGTGCAGATAAAGGTCTTGCTTTCTCAAAAACTTTGCATCTACACATATGCAGACGTTATCTGTTGACCATGTCACTCATTATCTGCGTGGGGAGAGAGCCTTGAAAAACACCAGAACATCCACAGAACAAGATATGGTCTTTTAGTAGGACTCTCTGGAGCCATTGCAGTTCCCTTGAAGGCCGGGGAGCTGTACATATTGTTCCCGTGTGGAATGACTCCGAGACAAGACAAATAGTTCCCTAAATGAGGGCTAATCCTCCAGATGAACCCTGGTGTAGCAGCTCACAGGCCTGCACTTCAATCAGCATGTTCACTAACAGGTACCTTCAGAGAGCTGTGCTCTCTTAGGTTCAAAGGGCAGATCAGAGCAGGTTAAAAAAATCTGAAGAATTTGGTATAATAGGAAGGTCCAGCCTGTGCCAGGGTAGTGGAAACCCTGCCTTCCCTCTGGCTCTGCACACCTGCTGTCTGCAAGGCTCCTCTTTGAGAAGCCGAGGAGCAGGATGCTGGCCTCACTTTCCTTGGGCTGTGAAGTACTTGTGTTTTCTGCTGCTAGCTCAATGTTTACAGACGGTGACTTTTCATTTGGTATTGTAGTACTTTTAATCTCTTGAAAATCTTCTCTGTGAAACCTGGAGACCCAAATGCTGCCATACTTCTAATGTGTGCATCATTACTGATGTAGAATCATAGAATGGTTTAGGTTGGAAGGGACCTCAAGGATCATCTAGTTCCAACCCCCCACCATAGGCAGGGACACCTCCCACTAGGACAGGTCACTCAAGGCCTCATCCAACCTAGCCTTGAACACCTCCAGGGAGGGAGCATCCACAACCTCCCTGGGCAGCCTGTTCCGGTGTTTCACCACCCTCGCTGCAAAGAACTTCTTCCTAACATCCAGTTTAAACCTCCCCTCCTCCAGTTTAAACCCATTGCCCCTAGTCCTGTCATTACAANGATGTCCTTTCTGTACTGGGGGCTCCAGAACTGTACACAGTACTCCA
>VWZE01023374.1:9277-20240 GCA_013396675.1 Eubucco bourcierii
CATTGCTGCCTCCTGTTGAGCTTTTCATCACCCCAGACCCCCAGGTCCTGTTCCTCAGGGCTGCTCTCAGTCATTCCCCATCCAGCCTGGAGTTGTCTGAATGGACTGTCAATCCTGGTGTCAAAATAGAATGGGAAAGCAAGCTCCTAATCCTTCCTCCTCCATGTTGGTGCAACACAACCTCCCAGGAGAACAGCCTTGCTGCCTTGGGTTGCCAGTCCACTGGGAGCTGTTGTTGGTTCAACAGTATTTAGCTTTTGGTGTAACACAGAGAAGAGCCATTGCTGGAGTATGTGTGTGGCACAGCCTCCCATGAAGGCATTAATCAGACCTTAAGACACTTTTTCCTCTGCAGAGCTGGGTTTCTCTCTGCAGTCTATTATTCAGGGTTCTGGTTTGCTTCCATGCAACCTGCAGCCACCAGTGTGCTCAGGTAGCCAAGAATGCCAACAGCATCCTGGCCTGGATCAGCAAGAGTGAGACCAGCAGGGCCAGGGCAGAGACTGTCACTCTGTACTCAGCACTTGGGAGGCCATACCTCATGAGATCCTCCTCAGCCCGTTTCCTCTTGGATTTTGCTCAGAGTATTCCATCCCTTTTTGACAGGTGCCTTCACCTTAGATATTCCAGTCCTTAGTCTAGCATTCAGCAGCCAGCCTCTGCTTCCTACCTTTCGTCTAACGCGGGCAGCAGGAGGCACATGAAGAGCACGGAGGGGATGTTCTCCTCTCTCCAAACGCCTGTGACTGGTGCCAGAGTGCCTGAGGCACTGCAGTTGCAAGTGTGGTAGGCTGGGCTGCCCCAAGCTGCTCCTATCGGAGCGGCAGACGCTGCAGGACTCCAGCAGCAGGCAAGAGGTGGAGCATGCTTGGCACACCACCTGCGGATGGTTTCTCTTCTTTTGCCAGTTCATTACTTGGTGAATTTTGCTTGTTAGTAGTTTTGAGGGGTGCGTTGTGTTCTTTTGGAGATATTAAAACCCCGCCTGGAGGCGTTCCTGCGTGATCTGGTGGAGGTGATGCTGCTCCGGCAGGGCGCTTGCACTGGATAGTCTTTCGAGGTCCCTTCCAGCCCCTGACGTTCTGCGATTCTCAGCAAAGAGGAGCTGCAAAACACAAACCTCTGTCAGCTAATCACAGCAGCTCCTAAACCAAGTTCCCAGGAGGGAACACGAAGCATTTCTCCTCATCTCGCTTTCGGGACCCAGCATCTTCTGCTGAACTTTCTGGACACGTAGAAATCCCAGTCCAAGCTGAAACGCAGCGTGGCCAAGTCATGAGCAGCTTCAACCCTGAGTTAAATTGGCATTGCAACCATCTGCAATGTAATGCGAGCCGAGCCGAGCCGAGCCGAGCCGAGCCGAGCCGAGCCGAGCCGAGCCGAGCCGAGCCGAGCCCCGCCCCACGGCACGGCGTCTCGGCGGCCCCTTTAAGTGCTAATGAGGCGGCGCCAATTGCCGGTGCCGTCCCCCGCTGACTATGTTAAAAACTTCGGCGGGGCCATTTTGGGGGCAGTAAGACCCAGCGCGCGCCCGCGGGACACCGGCCGCTGAGCGCCGCGCACGCACCTTCCTGCCAGGCACCATGAGCGAGGCGGCGGAGGCCAGCACCCCCAGCTCGGCGACCACCGCAGCCACGACCACCATCACCGCCTCCTCCTCCCCGGCCGGAGCCCCTGCGCCGTCGTCTCCCGCCGGCCCGGACGCCAAGCCCAAGAGCCCTGTCAGCGCCGCCGCGCCGGGCGCGGCTGTTGGTGAGGCGGCTCCCACCGCTGCCGCCGCAACCGCAACCACCCCGACAGCCACAACCGCCGCGGCCGAAACGGAGAAGAAAGTGCTGGGTGAGTGCTGGGCCGTGCTCCCAGCGTCCCGGGGCACCTGCGGAGGGGAAGCGGCGGGGGAACGGGACGGGACGGTAGAGCGGCGCCGCCCAGGGCCCGGCTCCTCGCCTCGCTGCCGTCACTCACGCTGCGGTTCGGGGGGGCTCTGCCGCTGCTCCTTCCGCCTTCTCCTCCGGCCGGGAAAGTCGACTTGGAGCCGAGCGGGAGCACCTGTGGCGCGCCAGCGTCGTTCTCTGCCTCACCTGCCGCGGGGTTCTTCTCCGGGGGCCGGCCGAGGACAGCGAGGGACGCGCGGCCGTGCTGCTGGGCTCCCCGGCACCTGCCGCGGCGTCGCCTCTTGGCAGGGCTCCGATGTTGGCCCCCTCCTATCAGCTGAAGGCCTCTGCTCAACTCTGTCTGTGGAGAGTACTACTTTAATAATACTTCTGTGTTTAGTGCTTTGAGGCTTTTCAGTTAGCAGAACAAACAGAGTGCCCTACTGCCGTAGCTTTGCCCAGAGCCAGTGCGTGGTTGGGGGGTGGGGAGCATCATCATCAGCATGATGATTAAGTAGCATCAGTTTGTTGCAAACGGCAAGGCTTCCGTCGGCAGGGGAAATAGATCTGCTGTTTAGAACTTTAAGAGAGCATTAAAGGCAGAGGTGAGGCTGACAGCTACTGCGAACTGCAGGAGCTCCCTAAGGAAAGGCAGCACCTTCTGAACGGAGGGTGCTGAAAGCAGGCGGAGGAGCCAGCTGTGGGGTCTCTGCAGCTGAGATGGGAAGGACTCTAGCAGAACAGAAATCGAGGTGCAGCGGGCGTGGGGTGCTTTCCCCCGCGTTCTCATCCCAAGTTTGTCAGTAATCAGTCAGGGCACGCTAGCATCTATTGCTGTGCCTGCTGCCGCTTCCCTTAACGCGGCTTTGTTTTGCTCTCAGTCATGTTTTTATCTTGTCATCTATTGCTGGTTGGGTGTTTTTGGAAGGGTGACAAGGTGGGGATGAAGGGGAGGCATAAGTGGTCTAGGAGGGGATAGAGAAGGTCTGTGCTGACATTTTTTGCACGCTGGGCTTATTAGGTAGGACTTCTAGCAGGAGCTGTAAGGAAAACGATCGCAGATAATGTGAATTGGAAAGAGTCTTACCTTCAAATCCACCTCAGATCTCTCTCTTAATGGCTCTGGCAGGGGGCTTGCACTCAATCGTTTGTGGTAGCTTCCAGCCCCTAACACTGATTCTGTGATGGTGTTGACATCGTTTGGTCCAGTGTCATCTTCGATCCCATTAGAAGCAAGGTCTGATACCTGCTTGGGGTACCTCCATGTCTGACTTCTAGGAACAAGGATGAAGCTTATTCTTCTCTTTTGGTTACAGGCAACTTGGGTGTTTCTTGTTAAAACTAACAAAAAGGCTGTGCCTTTGTTTATTCTGCTAGCATTGGTGTCCTGTCCTTCCACTTGCTGATGGGATCTGTGTTGTCACACCAACTACCTCCTCTAACTGGTTGGTAGAACTGATTATGGCTTGCTCTGGACTTGTCCTCCCCCTTCCCTGATCTCCTAACCTTGACAGCTCAGGCTTAGCTGTGTCTGTAACGTGGCCATGTGGATGTTTGGTATCACAATGTGTTGTAGGTTCTTCACTCAGGGAAATAGCCATGGGAGGCTTCAAGACTTGGTGTGGGCACTGATGTTTGAGAGAATCCATGGGAGACTCAGCGCTGGCCTCTGGCTGCTTATGCAAAAGGAAGAAATGTGGAGAAGACCTTAAAGGGAATGGGGGAGGGATTTCATTGCTTCTGTATCCAAAAGACAAGTGTCAGGAGGATGAGGTCAGACTTTCTCAGCCCTGTCTGGTGACAGGGTAAGTGGCAGTGGGCAAAACCTGGAACACAACAGGTTCCCTGTAAACATGAGGAAAAAAAAATCTCCTTTTGAAGGTAGCAGAGCACTGCAGCAGGCTGCCCAGAGAGAGGTTGTGGAGTCTTCATCTCCAGAAGCATTCTAAACCCATCTGGATGTGTCCCTGTGATTGACTCTGGATGATCCTGTTTTAGCAGGGGGTTTGAACTAGGTGATCTTCAGAGGTCACATTCAGTCCCCATTATTCTGAAGCTCTGTGTGTGAATGTCCACTTAGAGCAGCCACCTGGCCAGGTAGAGTGAATTTTGACTACCTTCTACCAGCTTTCTGAATTCTCAAAGGGGATTTTGTCAGGCTTCCCGGGCTTCTTAATCTCTTTCTGATCTGAAGCAAGCTGAGAACTTCAATAGCTGTTTTACAGGGGAGGGAAAGGGTGTTGGGGGGAATCAGTGGCATTAGTCTTGTCTTAAAGTAGGCTAAAACTTGCATGTGCCATTGGCCACTGCTTCTGTGTTTTCCTTCTCCTTCTTCTCTTGACTTGTCTCGGTGCAGTGAGGCCTTGCTTACAGGCAATGCCTTTGCAGGGGCATCAGAAACTGTCTGAACCCAGTGATGTCTGCATGCAACCAAGTTAAAAGCACAGCTATGAATGTTGATGCTAAAGGCTTCTTACTGAATCAGTGCTTGACAGTGAAACTTGGGGGTGCTTGCTTCTGAGCAGAACAGCTTGGGAGTGATTGCTGCTCTAAATAGAGCCCTTTACTCTAGCAGCTCTCTGTCTTAACATGGTTGTGCTTCTCAATAAGCACACTTTCTGTTGAAAGGGCATTTAAGGAAACCAAAACCTTCACTTCTAAAAGTGCAGCGTGAAAAGGCCTGCTACTGCTCTCTGTAGAATCATTTCAGTTGGATAAGACTTCTATGATCATTGTTTAGCACTGGACTCTGGGTTAGAGTGATTGGATACAATGTCCCTCAGCACATTCTGCCTCTTTCAGACATCCCTGGGCATGGAGATTCAACCATCTCCCTCAGCAGCCTGTTCCAGTCTTGAGAACCTCAGTGAAGCAGTGTCTTAGAATATCAAATCTAAACCTTCCCTGGTGTAGCCTGAGGTCACTTCCTCTTACTGTATCAGTTGTTACTACAGAAGAGAGACTGACTCCCACCTTGCTCCAGCCTTCTTTCAGGGGGGTGTAGAGAGCCAGAAGGTCTCCCTTCAGCCTCCTTTTCTCCAGACTAAATAACCCCAGTCCACTCAACTGCTCCTCTCCAGACCCTTCACCAGCTGCTTTGCCCTTCTCTCTGGACCCTGCTCCAGCCCCTCAATATCTTTCTTGCAATGAGGGCCCCCAAACTGTACCCAGTCCTCAAGGTGTGGCTTCCCCAGTGCTGAGTCCAGGGGGACACTTGCTTTTGCTTCCCTGATCTTGCTGGTGACACCATTCCTGATACAGACCAGGATGCTGTTGGTCTTCTTGGCCCCTTGGCATGGTGCTGGCTCAACTCCAGCCAGCTGTTGATGAAGAACAGCAGCAGTAATGCAGTGGACTCAGCAAATACTCCTGCTTGAGCTTTGTGTGCACAGGAGGAGCCAGGATTACTCTGTCAGAGGGGTGTGGAAGGATGGCAAGGCTTTGTGACACCAAAGGTCTGTGTAACTCTGTCCTGATGGATGTGTAGTGGAAAATGGAGGTGTAGAGCAGACAAAGGCTATGATTTGCAGTGTTGTCTTCTTGCCTCTAGCAGACTGGCTTGGACTTTTGAACTTGACATTGTCCCTTAACTATTTCCCTTTTAACTGCATCTTGGATTCCTCCAGCCTCTCAAATGTGTAAGGTTTTCAGAAAGCAGTAGGTGACCAGACCCTTTTTGCACCAGCAGTGTAGCTTGCTGAGATAGTTTATGCTGTGTAACAAATAAAATCTATGAAAGTCCAGAGCCCAAAATTCTCCCATCCCTACTGGTTTGAAAAGTACAAATTTGTGGCAGCCACCACCCAGTTGAGAGGGAAGGAGAGGTTGATCTGCCTCCATTGCTGTTGAGTGGCTCCCACACGTTTCTGTGTGTTGGAGGAACAGGTTTCACCAGATCCTGTAAGACACTGCAGTAGGTCTTCTAAGTGAGATACCAATTTGAGGTTGAGACAGAAGCTTGTCTTGATCTCAGAAGCCTTGGAATATGAAGTTGGTTGGTTTAGAGAGCTTCTGTGATCTGCCAGTTAGGGGAATTGAAAACCCAAACCTTGTTGGGTCAGTTGTTTAAAGAGCTTGTCCCAAATAAGTGTTTGCTGCACTTCCACTTGAGAGAGTTGCCTAGTGCTTGGTACAGTCCTCCTGGCCAGTTCTGCCTTCAAAAGAAAGGAAGGGTAAGTCTGAGTGGAAGAGGGGACTTCAGAACAGGTGGTGGTGGTGGTGCTTGCCAGCTGTGTTTTATGTCAAACTGTGAAGCTAAAGAGAAATTATGGAAGGCAGTGGGATTTTCAGCTTTACTAACTGTTTCTGGGCTAAGAAACAGAAGAGATGGATGGGCACATTTGAAAACTTCATTTTAAGTGCTGTGTGGGAAACTCTTGTCTGAAGAACAGTTTGCAAGCACTGCTTCCTGCATTAGTGCAAGCTAAGGTTGGAGATGAAGGTACACCCCAAGTGTTAAGGGAGCAGAATAGGTCTGTTTGCCTTCATGTGCAGGTATAAAAGTAGCATTGTTACCTTCTTGTGTTTTAGAGTAACTTCTTGAACCTTTTTTGTTCCCAGCCACTAAAGTTCTTGGCACAGTCAAGTGGTTCAACGTCAGAAATGGATATGGCTTTATCAACAGGTATGTTTAAACTACAACACTCATGTTTATACTGGACTAAGACTCATTCTACAGCTAATATGCCATGTGTTAGTAACTACAACAGGGGCCCACAGACCTGACTGCAACTTCATGCAGTTGCTAGCCAGATTTTTGGCCAGGCATTCAACAAACTGTGTCATCTTGGGGGGGGGGTACTTCCCCTCCCCACACACCTTCTCCTGTGTTTGGAGAGAGAAAAAAGGAAAGGTCAAGCTTGTTGCAGATGTGGTCTTGTTGCTCAGACTTACTCCTTCTGCACCTTTACTGAGCTATAAGTTCTCTCATGGTGACCTGTTTGCTTTTTTTTTTTAAAGGGGTGTGTGTGAGATTGGGGTAGGAGGGGAAATACTTCTGCATAAAAACTAAAGTTTTAACTGTTTGGTCAAAATACCTCCTCTGAATCCACAGTGAGGTTTTAGTGATATCGTAAGTGAAGGTATTCCAGGCCTGGGCTCATACAAATTCTCTCTATGTTTTTTTTCTTTCTTTCTTTTCCTCTGCATACAAATCTCTAAGTGGCATTGACACAAATAGCTGTAAGTGATATTGATCACACTCCAACCTTGACTACATGAGACCCCCACTTCCAAATTGCTGGAGGAAGCTAGCTTTTGAGACTGGAATAAGTCATTGGATGAAGGGCTCAGATGTTTTGTGTGCTTTATGAAACATGAAGCTCCTGCATGGTAAAGGCTTGTCTTGCCAAAGCCATCCCTGGCAAACTGTTTTGTACTGTTAGTCCTTGATACACAGCAGATAGATTTGGGCAAGTGGAGTAGTGTAGAAAGGGACAGGAGAGAGCCCCTGTTGCATGGATCTCCAGCTAGTTCTGGTCCAATATTAATCCCACTCTCTGGAGACTGTCCAGTGATGTGCAAGGTGAGAAGAAAAACCTGACTTAGGAAGTACTCCAATTTTTCAGAGCAGTCCACCTGAGAGCCTTCAGATCTGGTGTAACAACCTCTTAGCCTTCTACCTAATCTTGAGGTATGCTTCAGTCCAGCCCCAAACCTTTTGTGCTCTGCCTTATCCTTCCCAAAGTGCTCTCTCTCTGCAGAGAAGGAACTGAGTGAACAGGTGACAGAGGCTGGGCTCTTTGTGACCTGTGGGAACACAGAATCAAGCTCTTGGAGCCGTCTTCAGTTTACACATGGAAGCCTAAACTGTCTGGTCCAATCCAGACAACCTCATGTTTATATCTAGATTCCCCCTCCAGTGGACTCTCCTAGCACATCTTGTGCATGGTTGCTTTGAGTTTCACTGAAAGGAGAGCTCTATTAACAGCTGTGGTCAGTCCTGTTAGTCTGGCTTGACCTCTGGGATGACAGCTCAGGTTGCAGCCCCTGTGGAAGTTGGATTTGGTGGCTTTTGGGTGGGGGGGGTGGTGTTGCAATAGTGAAAGGCAAGCAATCTAGTCATTAACTGTCCTGTATCAAAACACAATACTGAATGTCTACCAGATTAGAGAGAACCTCCACTTCCCTATGCCCTCACCCTTCTGAAGGGTGAGGAGTCCTTCCTGCTGTCAAGTGTATCACCCTGGGGATTGAGAGCAGAGTCTTGGTAGCCTAAACTTGCACAGAATGATTGGAATCCAGGCTGGGGGAAGGAGGGCTTCTCTGGTGAAGTCAGACCTTTCTATTTAAGTCTCTCAACCTCAACTCTTCTGACTTCTCACTTTCTTTTCGCAGAAATGACACCAAAGAAGATGTGTTTGTTCACCAGGTAAGGCAAGCGCACGCCTCGCGGCACCCTCCCTGCTCTGGCAGGGCTCTAAGGCAGCTCTGGCCTTGCTTTGCCTTCTCCTCAGAGCACTACCTGCAGATCCCTTCAACAGGCATGTGTGCTGAAGTTTTCAGGCAGGAATAGTAGGATCTTTTCTCTGGACTTGGAACTGAAGGAGTTAGGTATTGGAACCTTTCATGGTTTCTTTTGTCTACTCTCTTACTACAGATTTATCTGCAGCCCAGACAGCAACCAAGTCCTGGGCTGCATGAAGAGCAGTGTGGGCAGCAGGGCAAAGGAGGGGATTCTGCCCCTTTACTCTGCTCTACTCAGACCCCACCTGAAGTCTTCTGTGCAGTTCTGGAGCCCCCAGCACAGGAAGGACATGGAAGTGTTGGAGTGGGTCCAGAGGAGGCCACCAAGATGCTGAGAGGGCTACAGCAGCTCTGCTGTGAGGACAGAATGAGAGAGTTGGGGCTGTGCAGCCTGGAGAAGAGAAGGCTGCCAGGAGACCTTGGAGTAGCCTTCCAATATCTGAAGAGGGCTACAGGAATGCTGGGGAGGGACTATTGACAAGGTCTTGTAATGCCAGGACAAGGGGCAATGGGTTTGAAGTGGCAGAGGGGAGATTGAAACTGGATGTTAGGAGGAAGTTGTTTGCAGTGAGGGTGGTGAGACACTGGCACAGGTTGCCCAGGGAGGTTGTGACTGCTCCCTCCCTGGAGGTGTTCAAGGCCAGGTTGGAGGAGGGTTTGAGTGAGCTGTACTAGTGGGAGGTGTCCCTGCCTATGGCAGGGGGTTGGAACTAGCTGATCCTTGAGGTCCCTTCCAACCTTACCATTCTATGATCTCTCTTGTGGTGTGTTGGGTTGGTTTGATTATTACTTTTTTCCCTCCCCCTCAGGAGGTGACTCCCGTTTTGTAAATACTTTTGCTACTTTTCTGTCTTTCCTCTCCATTTCCTCAGGCTTATTGTCTTCTGTTTCTTCCTATCCCTTTCATTTGAATGTCTGTTCTGTCTGCCCTCCCTGGTATTAGAGAGAAAGTGATATAGCCTGGCTCTTGACCAGCCTGGGTTGCCATCAGCTGTTGCTGCATGAGACAGCTGCTAGGAAGAAAATGAGGAAGGCCGTGTGCTGAGTGTGCCCAAGCACAGAGTTGGCCCCAGCAGCTTGTCATTGGTTAACTTTACTCCTGAACTGTCAATAGGCTGTTCTAAGTTTATGCTGCAGCTTTCAGGCCACAGGCAACTAGTGAGAAGTCAGAGGATGCTGTCTCTATGCAGATGTAAACTGATTAGTTGGCCTAGGTCTAGTTTTGCATCACCTGAGACTTTTACTTAACCAGGGAAATTAAATCCTGTCCCTGGAGCTTGTCCCATATGAAATGTCTGCAGGCCCACATGTTTAAAAGTCATGCTTAAAGCCATGCTTTTAGTCAGGAGCTTGCCTTGTGGAGTGAGTGGCAGCATTTCCATCAAATGTGACCAGGAAGCTTGCAGTTGGTCACAGAGGACACAGATTTGTGTATGTAGTTGTTAAACATGGAATCATAGAATTGCTTTGCCTGGAAAAGACACTTAAGATCAAGTCCAAACATTCCCCAAGTCTGGTGTTGAGCCTTGTCTCCCAGCACCACATCTCTGCCTCTTAAACCCCTGGAGAGATAGGGATGTAACAACATTCTGGGGCTGCTATTCCAGTGTTTGAGAACCACAGTGGAGCAGGTTCTCTTTCTAATGGCAAATCTAATCTTCTTCTGCTGCAAGTAGAGGCCATTTCCTCTCATCCTATTACTTGCTACTAGGAAGAGACTGACTCCCACTTTTCTCCAGCCTCCTTTCAGGGACTTGTAGAGAACCAGAAAGGTCTCCTCCTCGGCCTCCTTTTCCTCCAAGCTAAACAACCCCAGTTCCCTTCAGCTGCTTCTCACCAGATCTGTTTTCCAGACTCTTCACCAGCTTTGTTGCCCTTCTGGACCTGCTCCAGCCCCTCAATGTCTGTCTCGCAGTGAGGGCCCCCAAACTGAATCCAGTCCTGAAGGTGTGGCTGAGCCCAGAGGGATGCTTGCTTGCTTCCCTGGTCCTGCTGGTCACTCATGCTGGTCAGCACAGTTAGTTCCTGTGGCTTCATGACACAATGGTGAAACTGGGATAACTGCTTTACTGGGTCAAGGTGTGCAGACTCACTACCTGAAACATGAAAGGAAGTCATTCTAGTGCCTGTAGTGAGTGAAGGTGATGGTGAGAAGGGTGCACAATATCCTGGTCTCCAAGCTGAGACATGGGTGTGATGGGTGGAGCACCAGATGGAGAAAGAACTGCCTTGATGGCTGCACCCAAGGAGTGGCTGCCAATGGCTCCATGTCCCAGTGGAGGCAGTGCCAAGCAGAGTCCCTCAGGGAACAGTCCTGGAACCAGTCCTGTCCCACATCTGTTGGTGCCATGGACAGAGGCATTGAGTGCAACCTCAGCAAGTTTGCTGAGCACACCAAGCTGTGTGGTGCAGCAGACAGCTGGAGGGCAGGGATGGCATCCACAGGGACCTGGACAGACTGCAGAGCTGGGCACAAGCCAACCTCAGGAGGTTCAACAAGACCAAGGGCAAGGTCCTGCAGCTGGCTGGAGGCAATCCCAAGCACCAATCCAGGCTGGGCAGTGCCTGGCTGGAGAGCAGCCCTGAGGAGAGGGACTTGGGGGTGCTGGTGGAGGAGAAGCTCA
>VWZE01023374.1:23188-47962 GCA_013396675.1 Eubucco bourcierii
CTGCCCAGGTCCCTCTGCAGAGCCTTCCTGCCCTCCAACAGATCCACACCTGCTCCTAACGTGGTGCCATGTGCAAACTCACTGATGCTGGACTTGATCCCCTGGTCCGGATCATCAGTAATGATATTGAACAGGACCAGTCCTAGCATTGGTCCCTGGGGACACCACAGAATATATGGAATCCTGTTGACTTTATGTTCCATTATCCATCTTGAGGCTGTCTGAGGAGCTTCATTACTCTGAAGTCCACCCTCTGCTGAAAAGCAGGCTGGTAGGCCCTTCTTTGAGGAGACCTTAGAGAAACTTTCCAGTATCTGAAGGGGGCCTACAGGAAGGCTGGGGAGGGACTATTGGCAAGGTCTTGCAATGACAGGACAAGGAGCAATGGGTTTAAACTGGCAGAGGGGAGGTTGAAACTGGATGTTAGGAGGAAGTTGTTTGCAGTGAGGGTGGTGAGACACTGGCACAGGTTGCCCAGGGAGGTTGTGGCTGCTCCCTCCCTGGAGGTGTTCAAGGCCAGGTTGGAGGAGGCCTTGAGTGAGCTGTA
The DNA here is from genome assembly GCA_013396675.1 of Eubucco bourcierii. Taxonomy (NCBI): domain Eukaryota; kingdom Metazoa; phylum Chordata; class Aves; order Piciformes; family Ramphastidae; genus Eubucco; species Eubucco bourcierii. The sequence goes on from VWZE01023374.1 coordinate 23,736, forward strand.
CTAGTGGGAGGTGTCCCTGCCCATGGCAGGGGGTTGGAACTAGATGATCCTTGAGGTCCCTTCCAACCTTATTATTAATCTATGATTCTACTGGGGGTTAGGGTTGGGCTGACCTCTAGACAGATGCTCTCTATTAACCCCTCTGCCTAAAGAGAAAGGGAATAGGGGGGAGAGATTCATGGATTGGAAAACAAACTAAACAAGGTTTTTATTTTCATAAATGTCACTGTTGTTGTGGGCAGACACTGGGCACGTCCCAGGCTGGACTCAGTAGCAGTTGGGAACTGGATTTGAGTTGAAGACAGAGTGGACAGAGTTCCCCTTTAACACCAGTCCTGGAGGAAGAAATCTTAACCCTTGTAATCCCTCAGCTTTAGACTGAATGTGATGTATGTGGAATGGAAAACCTTGTTGGCCAGTTCTGGGTCACTTGTTCTGTCTGCTTCTCCACATGGGTGCTGCCTCTTACTTTTGTGTGCCAAGCTGAGGTGCTGCAGATTTAACAGCAACCTTTGTTTTGGTGGCAGCAAGTACAAGCAGGAGCCTTTCTGCATACAAACCTGTAGTAGTAACTACCACCATCAAACCTTGCTGCTTCTGGGAGGAGATGCTGTCTGCAGAAATAAGCTGTTGACTTCAGAAAGTGCAGGTAGACTGAGCTGAAAACCAAAAGTGCTGAACAGACAGTTCTGTTCTAGCTCGAGGCCTACTTGGAAGGAGTTTGAAATGCAGCTTCTTGATGCCTGTCATGAGCAGAGCACAAGGTCTCAGAGTTTGAGTCACTTGTTTTGGTACTGAAAGGATTTAGCTTCCTGGCAGGTTAAAGGTTTATAATTGGCATATAGCACCTATGGAGAAGCTACCCCTTCTAGCAGTTTGAGGAATGGGGTGGTCACAAAAAGGGAGCACAGCTGCCTCAGCTCACAGTGGCAGCCTTTGCTTACTAAAGAATTCACTTGAGCAGCTCATTCTCTGCCCATATCAAAAATCCAACAACCCTCTTGGGTTTTGGTAGCCATACTATGTGTGCTTTAACATTCTTCCTTGAGCTGTGCAGAAGCACTGCAGGCTTAGGGAAGGTATGGCTAGGTGGGGAGCTAAAAGGGTGTTCTGGCCTGGTGCCTGGAACACGAGTGCTCAGCAGCAGTCACAACAGTGTTCCTGAACTGGTCAGGCTCAGCTTTAGACTGGTCAGAAATCTTATGGTAATGGGAAATATTTTGGGAGGCTGGTCATAGATTCATGAAAAGGTTTAGGTTGGAAGGAATCTTGAAAATCATCCACTTCCAACCCACCTGCCATAGGCAGGGACACATCCCACTAGAACAGGTTGCTAAAGGCCTTATCCAGCCTGGCCTTGAACACCTCCAGGCAGGAGGCATTCACAACCTCCCTGGGCAACCTGTGCCAGTGTCTCACCACCCTCACTACCAAGAATTTCTTCCTCATCTCCAGTCTCAATCTGCCCTCCTCCAAGTTTCAATCCACTCCTTCTTGTCCTGTCACTCCAAGCCTTTGTCAAAAGTTCCTTCCTGATTTTCTAGTAGCCCCTTTCATGTACTGGGAGGCTGCTCTGAGCTCTCCCCAGAGCCGTCTCTTCTCCAGGCTCAACAGCCCCATCTCCCTCACCCTGTCCCCACAGGGGAGGTTCTCCAGCCCTCTGATCACCTTGGTGGCCTTCTCTGGATGTGCTCCAGCAGCTCCAAGTCCCTCTTATGCTGGGGGCACCAGAACTGGAGGCAGTGCTGCAGGTGAGCTCTCAGCAGAGCAGAGGGGCAGAATCCCCTCCCTGTGCTGCTGGTCACCTCTGTGCATCTGCAGTTGCTTGGAGCAGTGGCTGCTGTGTGGCATGGTTGGGATGGCGGCAGCAGCAGGTGCCCTTCCCTGCTCTGCAGGGCTGTTGGGGTGTAAGACCATGGCACAGCAACAGCTTTCTTCTCTTCTCTTCTTTAAAGACGGCGATCAAGAAAAACAACCCCCGGAAATACCTGCGCAGTGTTGGTGATGGAGAGACCGTAGAGTTTGATGTGGTCGAGGGAGAGAAGGTGAGAGACAGTGGAGACTTGGCAGTGTGAGCCCAGAGTGGGAATGTCACTGGTGGGGAGGACCCAAACTGTAGCTGTGAGTCTGCTGGGTTTGTCTGAACCGCTACTCCCTGCGGTGGGTGGCACTTGCACAGCTTTGCTGTGGGAAGTCTGTTTTTAAAGGCTTTGTTAAGAAATAATTCTAGATCTGTTAAGAAATAATTCTAGATTAATTCTAGATCTGTTAAGAAATAATTCTAGATTAATTCTAGATCTGTTAGGAAATAAATCTAGATTAATTCTAGATCTGTTAAGAAATAATTCTAGATTAATTCTAGATCTTAGTGCTTCTGGCAACTGGAATTTTTACTGAAGCTTGTAATCTGCTCGGTAGTCGTGAACTCAGTCATATACTACCCTAAAGAACTTGGCTTGAAGTTTGGTAGCTTAACTGTAAGAACTTTCATTTCTTTGTGCTTCTGCTTTTTCCCCAGCATGGTGTTTGGTTGGGTTTTTTTACCTGAGCTTTTCTTGATGCTGTTTGCAGGGTTCTTGTCATTTTACTAACTACTTGTTCTTCTGAAATCAGCCTGGCTGCTAATGTCTGAATTTTCTGATCACCATTCTTGGTCCTGATGTTGAGAAGGAACTAACATGAGGAAACAAACCTCTGTAGCTTGGAACTAATGCAAAAGAATCCTGCTCTGTTCTGTTGGTAGCTTCTCCCTGTAGCTGGTTGTTCTTCTTGCACCACTCTGATTAACTTCCTCTGGACCTTTAGGGTGCAGAAGCAGCCAATGTCACAGGCCCAGATGGAGTGCCCGTAGAAGGCAGCCGCTACGCTGCAGACCGGCGCCGCTACCGACGTGGCTATTTTGGCCGGCGCCGTGGACCACCTCGAAGTGTAAGTTCAATCTTTTCAGTGGTGCTCACCCTACCTCCTCAGCAATCCTTTGATCCCTCTCCTGAACAGTTCAGCAGGGCCTTACAGTGACCTGGCAATGCTTAACTGACTTGGAAGCCTTCAGCAGTACTCTGGATTCCTCCAATGTTGATATCATTGCCGTTGATGCTGGAATTTTCCGTGGTAGGCTGTCCTGTGGGCCCTTCCTTGGTAGGTCCTTCTAAACTGTGGTAAAAGCATCTCTGTAGGTGTTGAAGTATCTGTTTGTTTGAAGAGTAAACACTGGAGTGAGACAGCTGAGTGGTTCACCATATCCTTTACCTGAAGCAGAGGGAAGTCTTAGTAGTATAACTGTAACTTAGGAAGGGTTCTTGGAGAGTGGATTTTATTTGGAAGTTCATCAATTTCCATGTGTGACGGTTTGGGAGTTCCCTGCCTCCCACACACTTTGTAAAAATCCCCCAGACTAGACTCAGCCAGCTGGAAGTTAAGGACTGAAACTCTATTTACAGCTTAGCACAAACAGTCCACTCACTGAGTCCATGTCTCCAGCTTAGAAGGATATTGTGGGAGACCATTTCCAAGGCCTTGCAGAATTCCAGATAGATGACATCTGTGTGGTGCTTCCATTGGAATCACTTCATTGTAGAAAGCCGCCAGGTTGGTCAGGTAGAACTGTGCTGGCTGTCTTGAATCCCATCCCTGTTCTCCATATGTTCCAGTAGAGCTTCCAGGAGGATTTGTTCCAGGTACAGAGGTGAGGTTGACAAGTTGGTAATTTAGAATCATAGAATGGTAAGGTTGGAAGGGACCTCAAAGATCATCCAGTTCCAACCCCCTGCCATAGGCAGGGACACCTTCCACTAGCACAGGTCACTCAAGGTCTCATCCAACCTGGCCTTGAACACCTCCAGGGAGGGAGCAGCCACAACCTCCCTGGGCAACCTGTGCCAGTGTCTTGCCACCCTCACTGCAAACAACTTCCTCCTAACATCCAGTTTCAATTTCTCCTCTGCCACTTCAAACCCATTGCCCCTTGTCCTGTCATTGCCAGACCTTGCCAATAGTCCCTCCCCAGCCTTCCTGGAGCCCCCTTCAGATACTGGAAAGCTACTATGAGGTCTCCTTGAAACCTTCTCTTCTCTATGCTCAAGAGCCCCAACTCTTGTAGCCTGTCCTCACAGGAAAACTTCTCCAGCCCTCTGAGCATCTTTATATCCTCCTCTGGACTGCTCTCCAACCATTCACCACCCAACTCATGTTGAGCTTTTCATTACCCCAGACCCCTTGGTCCTGTTCCTCAGGGCTGCCCTCAACCATTCCCCACCCAGCCTGGAGTTGTGCTTGGGATTGTGCCTACCCAGGTGCAGGACCTTACCCCTTTCCAGGGTCTCTTTTTTGCCCTCTTTAAAGCTGGGTGCAATGTTTCCCTTCTTCCAGTCTCCAGGGACCTCTCCTGACTACCAGGACTTTTCAAATATCAGGGTGGCTTTGACTACATCAGCTAATTCCTTCAGGATTCTGGGATGCATCTCATCAGGTCCCATAGACTGGTGCATGTTGAGGTTCCTCAGGTGGTTACAAATCTAATCCTGCAGTGGGAGGATTTTTGTCTCCCTGGTTCCCATCTTGTGATCTGTTCCACGCGGGATGTATCAGGTGAGAGGTTGCCAGTGGAGACTGAGGCCAAAAAGTAGTTGAGACCCTTGACTTTCTCAGGCATAATCAGGTAGCTTCATAGTCTGTTACTCAGAGGAACAAGGGCAGCATTGTGGCTTTTGTTCTCTTGCTGTCATCTTTGCCTAAACTGAAGTCCTTTTTTGTGCTGCTGGCCTTATGTACTGGTGTCCCTTGAGCAACACAGCGACTTTGAAGTTGTGTTTGGATCATTGGGGCTTTGTAGTTCTTATCCTGCCTGTGACATCTTTAACTCTGGCTGTGGTCTTTTGGTTGCAGGGTGTCGAGGGTGACATGAAGGATGGGGTGACAGAAGTGGGACAGCTTCATCAACCAGTCCATAGGAATCCCACGTACCGGCCCCGCTACCGCAGGTTGGTGCTGCTTCCTTTGCTCCTTCTGACATTTGGGTGCTGCTGTTGTCCCCCAGGTGTGGTGAGCACACAGTCTGAAGCTGGCTTAGACTGGGTGTTAGGAAGTTCTTTTCAGAAAGAGTAATTGGCATTGGAATGGGCTGCCCAGGGAGGTGGAGTCATTGTCCCTGGAGGTGTTTAAAGAGACTGGATGTGGCACTTAATGCCATGGTTTAGCTGATTAGGAGGTGTTGAGTGATAGGTTGGACTTGATCTTGAGAGCCTTTATCAATCTGACTAATTCTGTGATCTGTGCAGGTTTCACAGAGTAGGAAGCTGTGCTCCCTGCTGTCAGTGCCTATGCAATGGTAGAGACAGGGAGAACCACACTGACTACAAGGAGAAAAATGAGCCACAGGGGTGAGGAACCAGCTGCAGAGCTTCTTTAGTGTGCTTATGTATTGCTCAGAGCCAGAAGTCAGTCAGGAAAGGGTGAAAAAAAGTTTGCATCCTCTTTCTTCTCCCAGTTGAGCAACACATTGGAGTGAGTTGTGGGGTCCATGTCTTCCCAGCTGCACTCCTTTGTTTTCCTAAACAAGTAATGAATCCAAATCCCACTCGATCAAGAACATCTGTGAGGACAGAGCATGCTTTAGAACTCTTCTTGTGGACTGCAGACTGGAGTTTGTGATTCAGCACTGGACCTGTAGTGTGCACAGCCAGCTCAGTCCTGTATGTGTTACAGAGAAGGCCACAAAGATGATCAGAGGGCTGGAGAACCTCCCCTGTGGGCACAGGCTGAGAGGTGGAGCTGTAACTGTTCAACCTGGAGAAGAGAAGCCTCTGGGAAGACCTTAGAGGGGCCTTCCTCTGGATGCAACCCAGCATCCATCTCTCCCCTGTTCTGCAGTAGTGCACTGCTGAATCATGCTGAGAATGCTACTTCAGCTGTCTGCATACAGCAGATTGCTGGACACAGTGTTAAAAGCTTGCATGAGTGTGGGGGAGACTGAGCAGACAGCCAGGAGGCAGCACAACTGTGATGTTCCTAAACAGGCAAACTCTGGATCCAGAAACCCTCAGCAAGGATACCATTTGGAAGCTGGGAGGCTACTTGGGAAGTAGGTTTCCTTGTCCTTATTTTTGCCTAGGCATTCATAAAAACTGGGATAAATGAATACTTGAGGACTCAGCAGCCCATTCTTAAAGAGGTGAGACTCTACCTGCAGCACTGCCTCCAGTTCTGGTGCCCCCAGAATAAGAGAGACATGGAGCTGCTGGAGAGGGGCCAGAAGAATTCAACAAGATGATCAGGGCTGGAGAACCTCCCCTGTAGGGACAGGCTGAAAGAGGTGGAGATGTTGAGTCTGGAGAAAAGAAGGCTCCTGGGAGACCTTAGAGCAACCTTCCAGTACCTGAAAAGGAGCTACAAGAATGCTGGAAAGGGACTTCTGATAAGGGCTTGGAGTGACAAGATGAGAGGGAATGGATTGAAGCTTGAGGAGGGCAGATTGAGATTGGAGATCAGGAAGAAGTTGTTTGCAGTGAGGGTGGTGAGACACTGGCACAGGTTGCCCAGGGAGATTGTGGAGCACAGAATCACTGAATGTGATCTTCGATCCCATTGAGTGATTCTGTGCTCCACAACCTCCCTGGAGGTGTTCAAGGCCAGGCTGGATGAGACCTTGAGCAAACTGTTCTAGTGGAAGAAGTCTCAGGGGGTTTGGAACTGCATGGTCTGTAAGGTCCCTTCCAACCTAAATGTTGCTATGATCTGTGTGTTCCAGTGGGATATGTAGAATAAGTCACCAAGTCCTCTGTGTTCATCATACCTTAAACTGGCCAGTTTAGGACTTTCTTTAGTTTTCCAACCTCACTTCTGACATGACCCAGTTTGCATGCTGGGGAGAAAATTCCATATCTGAGGAACACTTAAGTATCTGTGGGAAACAGCCACTATCTGTCACACCTTTTTATTAAAAGTCAGGAAACATCTCCAAAAGTTCCCTCTTAAGTGGAAAAACTCAGCCTGATTCTTGGCCTTTTGGGACCTGTTTTACCTTGGAGGAGGAGGGAGAAGTTAAAGACAACTCTGGGTTACCTTCCTCTTGCTCTTCCTAAAGCTTTGTGATACAGTGCCCCCATGAGATCCTGCTCTCAGCTGAACAGATGTGGGTTTGATGGGTGGACTCTTTGGTGCATGTGGGATTTGTTGGAGAGCAGTGGTCAATGGCTTAATGCTCAGATGAAGATGAGTGAGTCCTGTCCTTCAGGGGGTCCATGCTGGGGCTTGTACTGGTTAGCATCTTCATCAGTAATGTAGCAGGACAGAGTGACCCTCAGCACATTTGCAGATGGCACTTGAGATGTCTGAGGGATGGAATGCCTTCTTGGACAAGCTTGAGAAGGAGCCTTGTGTGAGCTTCATGAGGCCCAACAAGGCTGAATGCAAGGTCCTGTGCCTGAGCTGGAGCTATGCCTACTATCAATACAGACTGGAGGGCAAAGGGCTTGAGAGCAGCCCTGTACAGAAGGATTGGGAGGAATGGTGGAGGAGGAGCTGAGCATGGCCCAGCAATGTGTGCTCTCAGCCTGGAAGGACAACCAGACCCTAGGCTGCATCAAGAGTGGCTGGCAAGACAATGGAGATTGTTCTGCCCCCTTATTCTACTCTGCTCAGGCTGTACCTGAAACACTGCATATAGCTCTGGAGTCCTCAGCACCAGAAGGACAGGAATCTGTTGGAGCTCCATACACCTGGAGCACTGCATATAGCTCTGGAGTCCTCAGCACCAGAAGGACAGGAATCTGTTGGAGCTGCATATAGCTCTGGAGTCCTCAGCACCAGAAGGACAGGAATCTGTTGGAGCTCCATACACCTGGAGCACTGCATATAGCTCTGGAGTCCTTAGCACCAGAAGGACAGGAATCTGTTGGAGCTGGTGCAGAGGAGAGCCATAAGAACAACTAGGATGGAACACCTGTGCTATGAGGAAAGGCTGAGAGAGTTGGGGTGGTCCAGCCTTGGAGACAGCAAGGCTTTGGAGAGACCTTAACTGTGGCCTTTTAGTGCTGAAAGGGGACTTAAAAGAAAGACGGGGACAGACCTTTTAGTGGGACCTGCTGTGACAGGACAAGGGACAAGAGGTGACAGCTTTAAACTGCAAGAGAGGAGATTCAGACCAGACAGAAAGAAGTGTTTTCAAATGAAGGTGGTGAGACACTGGCACAGGTTGCTCAGAGGTGGTAGAAGCTCTGTCTCTGGAAACATTCAGGATAAGGTGATATGGGGTTCTGAGCAACCTGCTGTAGTTGTTCTTGCTGACTGGGGAGTATTTGGATTAGATGACCTTTAAAGGTCCTTTCCATCTCAAACTACTCTGATTCTGCTCACAGGAAACTGATTTGTCTGGCTCACTTGCTGCTCTTGTCCTTTGTCTGTCATGATAGTCTTTTAACAGATCAGGTTCCAAAACTGAATTCAGAGTCATCATCTATGAAATAAATGTCAAAGAAGGTGGATTTCATGGTGACAACAGCACTGTCCTCATTGTAACAATTCCATGCTGTCTGCAAAATGAATCACTACTATTCAATATATTCATCACTGATCTGGGTGAGGGCACAGCAGGTTTGCTGATGACACCAAACTGGGAGCAGTAGCTGACACCCCTCAGGCTGTGCTGCCATTCAGCCGAACCCAGGCAGGCTGGAGAGCTACCGTGGGGAGAAATTGAATGAAATCCAACAAGGCCAACGGTAGTCTGGCATCTGGGAAAGAGCCACCCCATGGACCAGCAGAGGTTGTGGTCTGAACTGTTGGAATGCAGCTCTGGGGAAGGGGACCTCTGCATGCTGAGGGACAGAAGGATGCCTGTGAGCCAGCAGTGTGCCTTGGTGGCCAAAAAGGCCAAGGCCATCCTGGGGTGGACTGGAATTGTGAGTAGGTCACCTACTGTGCCCTGGTGAGGGCACATTTGGAATAGTGTGTCCAGTTCTGGGCCCCTCAGTTCAAGAAGAATGTCAGGGAACTGCTGGAAAGAGTCTAGAGCAGGGCCACAGAGTTGGAGTGCAACATCTTGCTTGTGAGGCCAGGCTGAGGGAGCTGGGGCTCTGTAGCTGGGAGCAGAGCAACCTGAGGAGTGACCTCAGTCATGGCTATCAAGATGTGCAGGGCAGTGTCAGGAGGACAGAGCCAGGCTCTGCTCAGGGATGCCCAATGACAGGACAAGGGGCAATGGGTGCAAGCTGGAGCAGAGGAGGTTCCACGGGAACAGAAGGAGAAACCTTTTCCTAGGAGGGTGTCAGAGCCCTGGAGCAGGCTGCTCAGAGAGGTTGTGGAGTCTCCTTCTCTGGAGATGTTCCTAACCTTAAATATCTTCAGGGATGGAGCCTCAACCACCTCCTTGGACAGCCTGTTGCAGCATCCCTGTGATGCAGAACTTGTTCCCAACATCTAATCTAAATCTGCTCTTATCTCATTTCAAACCATTGTCCCTTGTCCTGTCCTTGCAGGCCTTTGCAAACAGGCTCTCTGCAGCCTTCTTGTAGCCCCTCCAGGTACAGGCAGGTCTGCCTGGAGCCTTCTCCAGGCTGAACACCCCCAACTCCCTCAGCCTGTCCTCAGAGCAGAGCTGCTCCAACCCCTGATCATCTTTGTGCCCCTCCTCTGGACCATCTCCACCAGGTCCATGTCCTTTCTGTGCTGAGGGCTCCAGAGCTGGACACAGCAGTGCAGGTGAGGTCTCCCCATAGCAGAGCACAGAAGCAGAATCAGCTCTCTCCATCTCTGGCCATGCTGCCTTTGATGCAGCCCAGGCTGCCATTGGCCTTCTGGCCTGCAAGTGCCCATTGCTGGCTTATGTGCTGCGTGAACCGTCTTCAAGCTTCTCTCCTACTTACCACCTGTTCCTCTTCCTGTGCAGGGGCCCCTCACGTCCTAGGCCTGCCCCAGTGTCTGGAGAGGCTGAAAACAAGGAGAACCATCACGAGGCTAATGCCATGAGCCAGCAGCCAGCTCGCCGTGGGTACAGGCGTCCTTACAACTACAGACGCCGACCTCGTCCACCCAGTGCTCCAGCTCAGGATGGGAAAGAGGTAGGCAGGACCCTGGCAAAACCATGTAGAGCCCTGATCTGGGTGGGGTGGACACTCAAGACCACTTTTTGTGGGGGAGTTTGAGCAAATAATTGTTGGTGTGCTGGAGGAGTGGCTAAGTACAAAGCCCTAATGGTTGGAGGTCATTGGCTTCGTTGCCTGTTCCTTGTGACCTTCTTTGAGCATGGATGGACAGTGGGATAGGGACTGCATCTGCACTCTCCTTAGCTGGGGTCAGACTAACTAATTGTGTTTGAAGTGGAGAGGACCAGTTGTGGTTCCCAGCTTCCTCAGATCTTACTTGTAAGTGAGAAGCTCTAAAGAAGATGACTTCTTTAACTAGGTGGATTCAGGGAGCTGTTTTTAAGCACAAGCCTGAGGCAAGACTTCTTCATCCTGTATCTGCCTGAGGTGGTCCCCTGGCAGAACCTGCTGGGCAGTTCTTAAGCTTCAGTGTATTTCCTGGAGTTTGGTATTTTCTCACAATGCATCTTCCTTAACTGTTTTAACACCTGAGTTATGCTGGCCCCACCACTGGGCAGAGGAAGGGTCTGGAGCTCAGCCTTTACTTGTAATAAAGGTTTCTTGTGTCTCAGACAAAGGTAACTGAAACACCTGCTGAAAATCCTGCTCCAGTGACCGAGCAGAGTGGTGCTGAGTAATGCCCGGCTCCTCAGGCACCTTTACCATCCCTCAGGTAAGGAACAGATACTTCCTGTGATTCATCTGGAGAACAGGGTGGTGGGGGCTGGAAGGGACCTCCTGAGATTGAGTCCAACCACACTGCCAGAGCAGGAACACCCAAAGTAAATCAGAGGGACAAGCCCAGGCAGGTTTGGGATGCCTCCAGAGATGGAAACTCTGCAACCTCTCTGGGCAGCCTGCTCCAGTGCCCTGCCACTCTCAAAGGGGGGAGACTTTCCTTTATGTTTGGAACCTCCTGTGTTCCAGTTTGTGTCCCCTGCCCCTTGTCCCATCGCTGGACACCACTCTGGACTCTGCCACGTGCCCTTATGTATGGCTAATACTTGTGGTAGCACCAGAGAGTGTTCTACTGCCAAACAGAGAAGTGTCTGCTGCTTTCCTCTTCCTTCTCCTCCCTGCCTCTGTGCCTGTGTGTGAGACAAAATACATTTTGCTTTAGAAATCTGAATTTTGAGGAAGATTTCTCTGCTTTCTTTAGCAACAGCATCTGTTAAAGTTTTGCTGTGGGGAGTTTTGCTGTGCTGTTCTCAGCTTGTGCACACAATAACCCAGTCATGCTTATGCTGGCCTTAAGGTAACTTCTCCAGCTGACATCTCATCTCTTCTTGGCAAAAAAAAAGAAACTTAAAGTAGTTTTTTTAATCTGTTTTTTCTTAATTTGGCTCTTCAACAGGTGTCCTAAAACACAACTCAAAAGTAACACCAAAGAAATACAGAAGCAATAAATTGTCAGCAGTGATGATGAAAGCAAAGTTGGGTTGTTTTTTTTTTTTTGTTGTTTGTTTTTTTTTTTTTTTTTTTTTTTTTTTTTTTTTTCTGAAACGTGGAAACTTAACACAAATGAAAAACTGACCAGCAGCTGAGATCCAGGGAACGCCTGCAAGAGAGATGCATGGAGAGAGGGAAAAGAGGTTCAGCAAGAGCAACCTCCCTTGTGTCAACAGCAACTCTGGGGGTGTGTGGGGGGGGGTTGGGTTTGGTTTTTTTTCCTCAGAATTTCACTTTTTTCACTAGTATTGAATTTTTCAATTTTTGGTATCAAACTGAAAAGGGTAAACAAAAACCCAACCAAAGAACTGATAAATGAAATCAAATGCTCTTTTGGAGTTTTTTTTTCTTAATTATTGGATGCTGGTGCTAAACCTCCCAGGTGTGGTGAGTTTTGGGGTTGGTTGGTGGTTTTTTTTTTGTCAGTCCTGTCCACTGCAGGACAGGGGGAGGAGAAACTTCTGCTTTCCTTGGTAAGATCTCTTTGAAACTGTGCAGCATGGGTGACGTTCCTCACAAATAAAAGTGATTTCAACTACCCAAAAAGATCTGCTTTTAGTATGTGGGGAAGGGTGTGTGTGTGTGATGTTTTAAAATTAATTCATTGTTTTAATTTTGCTGCTTGAGCATTTAATTGTGAAAACAACTGCCTCTTCAGTGTGGATGTTGCAGTAAACTTGTCTCAACCAGTGCTGGATGGTACCTGTGTGCATGGCTAGGTTAGGTGGGTCTGCTACAAAACAGCTTCTGCAAACAAGTTCTACAACACAGCTGTCACCTGCACTGTCTCCTCTGCTCTTCTGGTTCAAATGGCCTTAATGGTGGGTGGTGGTTTTCTCTTTTGTTGTTTGTCTGCATTAGGAACAAACCACAGTTTGTTTTGGTGTGTTGTTGTGGTTTTCCTGTTACCATCTTATCAACAGCCAGCTGAAGATGAGCCAGGGTGTGCCCAGGTGGCCTGGATCAGCAGGAGTGTGAGCAGCAGGACCAAGGCAGGGATTGTGCTCCTGTACTCAGCACTGGTGAGGCCACACCCTGAACACTGGGTTCAGTTTTGGGCCCTCACTACAAGAAGGACATCAAGGGACTGGAGGTGGTCCAGAGAGGGGCAGCAAAGCTGGTGAAGGGTCTGGAGAACAGGGCTGGTGAGGAGCAGATGAGGAAACTGGGGTGGTCTAGTCTGGAGAAGAGGCAGCTAAGACCTTACTGCTCTCTACAACTGGAGTGAGGCATTGGTCTCTTCTCCTTAAGAAGTGGTAGGAAGAGAGGAAATAGCCTCAAGTTGTACCAGGGAAGATTTTTGTTTGGATTTTAGATGAAACTTCTTCAGCAAAAGGGTTCTCAGGCTGGAACAGGCTCCCCAAGGAGGCATCTTTATCCCGGGAGGTGTTTAAAAGAGGCAGAGTTGTAGTGCCGAGGGACATGGTTTAGCACCAGCCTTGGCAGAGTCAGAGAATGGTTGGACTCGATCTCAAAGGGCTTTTCCAACCGAAAACGGCAGAGGTCTGGGCGCTGCGGGATTTGGAGATGTCCCAGTTGGAAGCTGTGTGAGCACTAGATGGGGCTCTCGCCCCTTTCTTCTATTGACGTGACAGGAAATCAGAGGGCTTTGCTCTACGAGCCTGAGGCATTCAGCTGGGCTGGAACGCGTTGGATGGGAGCTTTGCTTCACCCATCTCACCAATCCCCACAACCTTTTGGTGTAAAGACTAGGGGGGGAACCCACAACAGCTAAACCAAACAGATTATTTCAGTAGGAAAGGCACAGTCCTGTTTTGCTGTATGGTCTTCCCAAGGGCCACACACTTGGCTACCTTTGCTCTGGCTGTCTTCACAGGAGGAAGAATCTCTTGAGTCACAAGGAGCCTCCTCAGCCAGCCAAGTTCCCAAGACAGAGTCCTTGTTCTCCCAGCCCTCTGTTTTCTCTTCCCAGCATATTTTCCTAATCCTTACCACTGTTAGATCAGAGACTCATGGAGCTGTTCAGGGTTCCTTTAGCTTGGAGCAGAGCAGCCTGAGGGGTGACCTCAGTCATGTCTATCGAGATGAGCAGGGCAGTACCAGGAGGACAGAGCCAGGCTCTGCTCAGGGATGCCCAATGACAGGACAAGGGGCAGTGAGTGCAAGCTGGAGCAGAGGAGGTTCCATAGGAACAGAAGGAGAAACTTTTTCACTGTGAGGGTGGCAGAGCACTGAAACAGTCTGCAGGGAGAGGTTATGGGGGTCTCCTTTTTCTGGAGACATTCCAAACCCACCTGGATGTTTTCCTGTGTGACCTACTCTAGGTGATCCTGCTCTGACCAGGAGGTTGGACTGGATGATCTTTGGAGATCACTTCCAACCTTTAGCATTCTCTGATTCTGATAATACTCACTTTGATGGGATAAACATTCTGCTGTGAATCCAGACCAGCCACTTGCAAGTAAGCTGTAGTCTGAAAATTAGAAAACTTTTAATAGCTGTGATTTAAATCATTAAATGCATTTCCAGAGATGGGCAGGCTCTTCCTAGCTACATGGTGCTTGCTTTCTAGTGAAAAGATTAATCTTAACAAAAGGGGAAGATCCTTCTCAAAACTTGCACTGACTTCCAGCTCAGCTGAAATGTTCAGTGGTGCTCTTAATACACATCTTGACTACACAAGTGGGGGGTTCATTTTCTTCTTTAATATTGTGCAGTAGGAGCACAGAGAGGAGAAAAGCAGATTTGCTAACACTTAATCTGAGTTCTGCAGCAACCCCACAGCCTCCTCCACACAAAGAGCTCTTCAAAGAGGCCCTCGGAGCATGAGAACAACCACCTGGGGAAAGCAGGCCAAAGAAATGGTTACAAATCCAAGTAAACAAAATGAACAAACAACAGATGAGCTACCTGAATAATACAGTTCTCTAACTGAGCATCTCCAGTGGCAATCTCATGTCACATTAACTCTAATTAGAGTTTCCACTTGTTTTTTCTTTGGGAAAACAGGGTCATTCTTTGGTTTTCCTTGGAAGGCAGGTGCTGGTGTGACAGTCCACTACCTCCCCCTTGCTACCTGCCTTTCTTCAAGTCTCAAAGAACTCCATGTCTATTGTCAGTGAAGTGAGTGTGACTTTTTTTTTCCCAGAAGGCATATAACGTGTGCATGCACAATAAACAGAGCCACACTGCTACCTTTTATCTTTACATACATGTGGGGTTAATGTCATGTACACACATCAGTAGTTCTTAGCAAGGTCAAACTCCCACAGCTGGAAAAACAAGACTGGAGTGGTTTTCCCAAGGGATGGATGTAGCCACTTTATTCCTCATCTTGCTGCTCTTCTTTAGATTCATTTAGCACTTCTTGCTATTTCTTCTCTATCTCTTCTTTGCAGCTCAGGAAGGCATCTTCCAAACACCTCATGGAGCTGGCCAGGTCTGGGTTGGTACGTATGACCACCATGTCATATGCCATCCAGGTTGCCTGCACTACAGAACCCAATGAATAATTTCACAAAATTTCTCATTCAATAAAGGACAGGAATCATCAGTTCAGATTTTGTGTCAGGGAAGACTTGCTGTATACTAAGGTAACAAGATTATAGAAAATACTGAACAATTTTTTATATTAAGGCCTCAAAGCACTTGAGCCTGGAACTATGCTGGTGTGTAAATTACAAAAGCAAGATAGACACAACCTAAAACGTTACAGTAAAAAAAGGTCATCAAAAAGAAAGGTTCTGCAGACCCTTTTAAACATAAATGAAACAACACCTCCTCTCTTTGGAGCTGTTAAGGGGCTTGGTGTTAGGTCAGGAGTAAAACCAAGGAGGTTGCAGCATAGAGCTGTGGAAGTTTACAGCAACTCTATTAGACAATTCTATCATGACTAAAACAAAAGGAAGTACCCGTTAGGTTTTCCATTTCCTCCAGAAGTTGTTCTAAGTCCCTGTTCAGGTCCTCCATGATCTTTACCATGTTATCACAGTTTCCTTCCTGAAGTTCTGACTCAGCCATCTACAAGGAAACCAGGAATTTTCCTTGGAAGAGAATTAATCACAGCTGGGATAAATTAGCACTGCAATAAATGCCAGCCCCCCCATACCTCCCCACTGCCCACCATTTACATTTACATAAACATGCAATTTGCATGTGAACTCATTAAGAACATGACCTTGAAGGTCATCATCCCCTGAGGGGATGCTGCAATTTCCATGGCTTTCAAACCATTTGGAAATGGGTTTAAGCAAAAGGAATCAACGCTCCACGATGTTTGTGCCAAATAAAAGATCTTTTTTTGTATCAGTAATAAGAAAGATCAGTGTCAAACCCCTCATTAGAAAATACTCTGACACTGTGCTCATTTTCCTCAAGCTTTTCTCCCAAATACTCCGACCTGGGGCAGTTTCTGTGTGAGCTGTCAAGGCTGCACTTGCACCTGGTGTTTCGGGTTGGCTGCAGCTGGCTAACGACATGCACTGCAGCTCCGTCACCATCCGAGTAGCTCAGTGCTTAGGATTTACTAACGTTCGCTTAAGTTACAGGCAGTTACCTTTGCTCGGGGCAACAGTAAGAGAGTTGGAGGCCAAATGATGCAATTAAAAAAATTCAGAACCCTAATATCAACCGGGCCGGGCCAACTTGCGCCGAAGGCTGCTCGAAGAGCCTCCCCGGGTACGTAATCACCGCCGGCCCGCTCCGCTCCCTCCCGAGGGCAAGGCCCCTGCCCGTTCCCGCCTCCCGTTCCCTCCCGAGGGCAAGGCCTATGCCCGTTCCCGCCTCGAGGCCAAGGCTCTCCTCTAGTTCCCTCCTCCCGGCCCGTTCCCGCCCATCAGGGCTGTGTCCCACGGCGGTCACACCCCACCCCCTGTATTTGCAGGGCCCTGCTCGCTTCTCGCCTCTCAGCGCCACTGGCAGTGCAGGGGGCGGCGCCGGGAAAAGGGCACCGCGCTGGGCTCTCGGTCCTAACCTGCCCGCTCGGCCCGCAAGGGCAGCGCCTCGGGTTAGTGTTTGACGAAAAAGAAGCGCTCGGGTGAGGAGTTCCGCGGCCCAATGACTGGAAGAGGCACCGGTTGGCCCCCAGCCCTGAGGCTCGGCTCCCCACTGTGCCTCGGCTCCAGTACCTCCAATCTCGCTCCTTCCGGGGGACCGGCAGTCGGCCCGGAGCCGCGGCACGCTGGGCCCTTCGCTAGCCAGGCCGCGGGCTGTAGGGCAACAGTTGGTCCCATACCTGCTCCGGAGGCTGAGCGACAGGGAGGTAACTCCTTCCCCTGCCCCCTCTGGCTGTCCCCTGCTGGGGTTACAGTCCTCAGGGTTCAACGGGGCAATCACTGACCTAGTAAAGATGTCCCCAGTCTGTGGCACAGAGGTGGCCTTGAGGCTCCCTTCCAACCCAAACTCTCTTGTCAGTCTGTGATAAAATTGAGGGGTGTTTGCAGGACTTGGCAAAGAAGGGTTTGGCATCTGTTGGAGCAGGTACAGCAGAGGCCACAAAGATGCTCAGAGGGCTGCAGCAGCTCTGCTGTGAGGACAGGCTGAGAGAGTTGGGGCTCTGCAGCCTGGAGAAAAGAAGGCTTCAGGAGACCTTAGAGTAGCCTTCCAGTATCTGAAGGGGGCTCCAGGAAGGCTGGGGAGGGACTCTTGACAAGGTCTTGTAATGACAGGACAAGGGGCAATGGGTTTGAAGTGGCAGAGGGGATGTTGAAGCTGGATGTCAGGAGGAAGTTGTTTGCAGTGAGGGTGGTGAGACACTGGCACAGGTTGCCCAGGGAGGTTGTGGAGCACAGAATCACCCAATGTGAACTTTGATCACGTTGGGTGCTTCTGTGCTCCACAACCTCCCTGGAGGTGTCCAAGGCCAGGTTGAATGAGGCCTTGAGTGACCTGTACTAGTGGTAGGTGTCCCTGCCTGTGGCAGGGGGGTGGAACTGGGTGATACTTGAGGTCCCTTCCAACCTTACCATTCTATGATTCTGTGATCTTTGCCACTTTTAAATGGCTTCAGGTGTGGGGATTCAACCAGCATTCTGGGTGGCCTGTTGCTGTGGCTGAGAACCTTTCCAGTGAAGGTGGTAATCCAGCTTCCAGACAAAGTGAAGTAATCATTCACCCACGAATGCTGTGGAAATTAGCACAGAGCATTATGTTGCTTAAGGTTTTACAGAGATTCAAAAGGAGTTCAGCAAAATCCTTCAAGGCATAGGAAACCAAAAGTTCTGTTTAGCTCAATAAATCCTTGACACCACAGGAGGTGAGTGAAGTGTTAAGGGAAGTAGCGATGACTGTCCTGAGTCTTTCATTTCCCTAGACACTTGTACTGCCAGCCTTGAGCTGTAGAAATAAGCTGATGGATCCTCATTTTGAGGTGGCACCACCATTTCTTAGGTATCCCCAGCTCCTAAATTCTGTGCCTCTAAGCTGTCTCCTGAATGCTGCCTCCCTGCTGTCCGTGTGTGTCTATGTGGCTAGGAGGTGAGTGTTGTTCTGGTGGTGTTGCTTCATTACTCTGTGGATACCTGGGCAGCAGATACCCTGTGTTTGTGGGTGGAATGCCAATAGCTTAGTGGCCACTTTGCTGCTGTGTTATAATAAATTTGCCACTGCCAGTCTCACTGGCAGACAGGAGCATGTCTTGTTTCAACATGTCTTGGTTTATTTGTGCTTTGCTCTCTGCTGTAAGACACATCAGTGTGTTAGAGGTTAAACTACAGGTGTACAGGTCTTTGTCAGCAACGTGGACAGTGGCATTGAGGCACCCTCAGCAGGTTTGTGGGTGACACCAAGCTTTGTGGCCTGGTTGGCATGCTGGAGGGAACAGATCCATCACAGGGGTTTGGATAGGCTGCAGACTTGGGCCCAAGCCTTGTTGAAGTTCAACAAGGCCAGATGGCAAGGTCCTGCACCTGGATCAGGGCAATCACAAGCACACATCAAGGCTGGGTGAGGAGTGACTTGAGAGCAGTCTGGAGCAGAGGACTTGGAGCACTGGAGCAGGCTGCCCAGAATGGTTATGGAGTCTCCTTCTCTGGAGACTTTTTAAACACACCTGGATGAATTCCTGTGCAACCTGCTCTGGGTAACCTGCTCTGGCATGGGGATTGGACCAGATGGATCTCCAGAGGTCCCTTCCAACCCCTGACAGTCTGTAACCTGTCTCTCCTGGTTTCTCAGTTGATGAAAGTCCACATCACAGAGCGGTTTCACCAGTGCTATTTCACTCACTTCTGCCAGTCTTTGTGGAGAGACCATGCAATGGAGGAAGCCACTCCTGGCTTTCACCATTTTGCACACCTGCACAGAAAATGCCTTCTGGAAGAATGATCCCAGAGAGTTTAGGGTATAGAAATATACTGAGGTGCAGTCTTTCTTACAGAGAAATTAAACTGCTGTTGGTTTCAGTATCCAGAACCATTGCCCCCACCGCAGCTAACATTTTCAGACAGCAACATAATCTGTGCAGCACCAAAGTGTTAATTGGAGTGGATAAGCTTTACTCAAAGAGTTGGCAGATCATCTTCCCCACACCACCTGCCCTGCCTTGTTGACTGTGAAATGAACTTTGTCTCTCAAGGATAGGTCTGGTGTTGCTTCCTCTTGTAACACAAGTGCCTCACACTCATGAAGTAGGTGAGCAAATAGCCTTGTGTGACTCAGTAAACCAGGAGCCAGGAATCTGAAACTCTCTAACACAAGATTTTGCAGTGACAGAGCGGGGCAGGCCAACAGCTGGGACTCACATACCTGGCTTGGGTGGGAAAGAAGGCTCCAGAACTGAAAAGCTGGGAACTGAAGTGCCATGCAGATCGTGCCATGCAGCCTCTGAGGGTACTAGCAGTGCACAGTGGTGACCCCAGAGCCATCACAACAGGAACTGGTCAGAGTGCAACTTCAAGAACATTATCCAGACTGGCTGGGAAGCTCAGGATGGATTTTGAAGGCGTTTTGTACATGAAGGTCATTGGCAGGGCTGTGTGAGAGCTCCAGGCTGGACTTGTGGCAGGAAAGGGGAGGGGAGAATTGATGGCAGGGCTGGAAAATGCTGGCAGGGTGCAAGGACAGCCAGAGCAGAAGGGATACGAGTGAGCAAAGCAGAAGGTGAAAACAGGCTCTGTTGCTGCTGCCGCCGCCTGTTGGTGTTATTAATCTTTTCCCTCTCTCTTCAGATCGTGTTCCTGACAGAAAACTTACACAGCCTCTGGGCTCTTGCAAGTTTGATACAGATTTCTGCGCCAAGAACTCGTTTTTTCTGAGCGCGACCGACCCTGTAATCTGAAGTGTATGATCTCTGTTAGCCTATCCCTCTCCGTCTGTGTTTGCCTGCCTTTCAAATTCCACTCCAGGTCCCCGCCCGAGGACTCTTTGCTCTCGCCTTGTCTCTGTCACCAGCCGGCGAGCAGCTGGTGTGTGGAAGCCAGGCAGACCCGTTTTACAAGTGTGTGCTGACCTGTCAGCTCACGTGTTGGGACCTACACTCAAGTGATTGCCCTGGGGAGACAGCTGAGAAGACCTTGAGGAGTAAAGAATTGAAACCGGGCAGGTCTGGGGCAGGAAAACCAGCGAGGAGGAACTTAAGCATAAAAATTACAACCACACAAGACCTTATCAGAAGTGGCCTCAGACAAACTGGGAACCTGCAGCAGGCGAGCTGGAGGAACAGCCTACCGCAGGGCAAGAGAAGTGGTGCAGCTCAGGTAAGGGAGAGAAAGCACTGCTGGAACATTAGCCTGGCAATATTAACTTTGTTAAAAGACTTCTGTTAACACAAAGGTGCCCCAAAGTAGGATAGTGCTGTGCTGTAAAATCTGCATGCCTGTGTATGTACAGAGAGGCATCTGTGCCTGTGTTTGCTGCTTGTACTGAAGTTAGTGATAGCCATAAATTTCCATGCTCATAATGTTGTTTGGGGTGGGGTGGGGGGAGAAGGACAAAAAAAACCAGAGATTACCTCGGTATGGAGATCGATTTAAATGAAATGACTTCTTAAACAGGAGGGAAAAAAACAAAGGGAATAAGTTTCTTACAAACTCAGTCTCCAAAACGAGGTGGGGGATGCTGTGCATGTGTATGCAAATACCTTCACTCCGTGGTTAGGTAATAGATGCCTGGGGCTAGATTCAGAACGAATTAGCATCTGATTTCCATCGTTGTTGCTTGGTTTTAAGGAGGCTAACTGTAAAACAAAGTGGTGCAGCCACCTTCATTTTTGTCTGTGTGTATCTGTTTGCATGGGTCTCTGTGTGTGTGTGTGTGTGTGTGCATGCACCTGAGCTGCTGATTAAATTATAAACAAAATCTTTGTGAAATTCAACAACAGATATCCAAAAGTTTGGAAATTGTGACCCTAAAGTTGTGTGTAGAGCTTCAGAATCACACAGAATCACAGAATGTTAAGGGTTGGGAGGGACCTCCAAAGGTCATCCAGTCCAACCCCCCTGCCAGAGCAGCATCACCTAGGGCAGGTCACACAGAAACACATCCAGGTCTGTCTGGAATGTCTCCAGAGAAGGAGACTCCACAACCTCTCTGGGCAGCCTGCTCCAGGGCTCTGACACCCTCACAGAGAAAAAGTTTCTCTTTCTGTTCCCCTGGAAGCTCCTCTGCTCCAGTTTGCACCCATTGCCCCTTGTCCTGTCATTGGACATCCCAGAGCAGAGCCTGGCTCTGTCCTCCTGGCACTGCCCTGCACATCTTGGTAGACATGACTGAGGTCACCCCTCAGGCGCTTCTGCTCCCAGCTACAGAGCCCCAGCTCCCTCAGGCTGTCCTCAGCAGGGAGATGTTCCTCTGCCTTCAGCATCTTCAGCTCCTTTTCCTTGTAGCCATGCATTTGTGCAAACAGAGGAGGTTCCACATGAACATAAGGAGAAACATTTTCACTCTGAGGTTGCCAGAGCCTTGGAGCAGGCTACCCAGAGAGGTTATGGAGCCTCCTGCTCTGGAGACGTTTCAAACCCATCTGGATGTGTTCCTGTGTGACCTGCTCTAGGTGATCCTGCTCTAGCAGAAGGGTTGGACTGGATGATCTTTGGAGGTCCCTTCCAACCCCTAACATTCTGTGATGCTGTGATGTTGACTACACCAAAGGAAGTCATGGATGGAAGTGTGCTGCTGTCCTCTAGACTTTTTAGATTGCAAGCAGCCTGCTCACTTAAGACTTCAGGTTAAGGTGTTCTTCACTTCCTAAAAATCATTTTAACTTGTGTTTTGCAGATTGCCTGTGAGGAATTAGTTTGCATGGCCTTAATTCAGAGGGTAGTTTGCTATCAATTCAGTAGCCCCTGTCTGCATCAGACAAAATCTTTCACTCTCCCCCACCATTTAGTTGCTGTGCCATTTCACACTGCTGTACTTCCTCACACTGCACAAATGAATGATTTTATGTGAGATGATCAGCACCATGAGAACTTTCATGTCTCCACTGATGTGGTGCCAGTTTGGACTACCCTTGTCAGCAGCAGTGCAGAGTCCTCCTGACTCTCATTTCTCAGTGCAGTAGTGGCTGCTGACTCTGCCAGGTTTTTTTCTGCCCTCTTGAAAAGGACTCAAGTTTGCCCAAAGTAATTCACCTGCTCAGAATGGATCTCATTATTTGCTAACTTCTCCGTGGTCCAGCTTTTCAGAAGTAGTCAGACTAAATTTTCTTTTACACCCTTTAATATCCTTCAATAGCAGCCAGCCAAGGTTTCATAGAATCCCAGAATAGCTCAGGTTGGAAGGTACCTCAGAGCTCATCTGCTCCAACCCCCCCACCATGGGCAGGACCTCCTCTCAACTAGACTCAACTACTCAAGGCCTCATCCTACCTGGGCTTGGGCACCCCCAGAGAGGAGGCATCCACAGCCTCCCTGGGCAGCCTCTTACATTGTCTCACCACCCTCATACTGCAGAACTTCTTCCCAAGATTCAGTCTAAACCTACTCTGTGTCAGCATCATACCATTCCCCTTGTCCTGTCTCTGGACACACTCATGACAGTTTTCTCTCCAGCCTTCCTGCAGGATCCCTGCAGCTGTTGGAAGACAGTTCTAAGGTCCCTCTGGAGTCTTCTCTTCTGGGACCAAGAGAAAAATCTTAGAATCTTAAAACAGTTTGGATTGAAAGGACCTCCAAAGGTCATCCAGTCCAACCCCTCTGCAGGCAACAGGGATCCTCCACTAGAGCAGCTTTCTCACAGCCTTGTCCTGACTGACCTTGAGTATCTCCAGGGATAAGGCTTCAACTCCCTCCCTGGGCAACCTGTTGCAGTGTTCCAGCGCCCTCATGGTGCAGAACTTGTTCCTAACATCCAATCTGAATCTGCTCTACCCTCATTCCAAACCCTTGTCCCTCGTCCTGTTCCTGCAGGCCTTTGCAAACAGTCCCTCTGCAGCCTTTTTGTAGCCCCCTTCAGGTTCTGGCAGGCTGCTCTTAGGTCTGCCTGGAGCCTTCTCTTCCCCAGACTGAACAATCCTAGCTCCCTCAGCCTGGCCTCCTAGCAGAGGACTCTCTGCATGATTCTGGAAACCCTTTGTTTTCTTGGAGCTACCAGTTGCAAAAATGAGTTAGCGTTTGAAATCTTTATAGGTGAGACATTGGTACAGCCAGGACAGCAACCCCCAGGGTATTGCCAGGAGTTCTTGTTCAGGACAGAAGTGAGGTGGCTCTGGTGCATTATGACCTGAGTTGACTGGTCAGACTTTCCCAGTGTGCAGTGTTGGAGCTGCTGCTTGGTAACCCAGAGACACATTACCATGAGAGATGCGATGGCTTGGTGGGCCAGGAAAATCTCACAAAGCTATCATGGTCTAACAGGCTGTCAGAAATAATCCCCAAAGCCTTCTGCAGGCAAAAGAGGCAGGATATGGAGTCTAAGCAATATTTACCTTTTTGCAGACATCTGTGTTCTTATGGCATCAAGTCATGGGGCTCAAAACCTGTGGGACCTGTTCTTTGTTTGTTTTGGACACTGCTGCTGGTGGAACAGCAGGCGATGCAGGGGATGAAATCTTTCTTTTGCCATTCGCCTTTCCGTGCTGCTTTTCTTCTTCTCTTGCCTTCAGTGTCCACAAGTGCTTGTCCACCCTGAGCCTCTGCATCATTGTCATTCTGGCTCCTGCAATGCCCTGAAAGCTCTGCTCCCTTTCAGCTACACAGCCAGGGCAGCCTAAGCCTGAGAGGTGGCTGTGGTCAAGGAAGGAAAATAATAATAGCAGTACAGAAAAGGTGACTGGAAAAGCTGGAGAGTGTGGTTCTGTCACTGTGAGATGTCATGGTGAAAGCATTTGGTTTGGTTTTTATCAGTGAGGCAGAATGCTGAAGGGAGGCATTACTCAGCTGTTCTTTATGTGCCTCTGGTCATGTCACAGCTGATCCTCACCAGTGCCTGGAAAGCACCCGGAAGAGTATTTCAATAACAAGGCAGTGAGCAGTTAATGCAGACCAGGAAGTCTGGAGGAATAGAATCAGTCAGGGTTGGAAGGAACCACAAGGATCATCCAGTCCCAACCCCCCTGCCATGCCCAGGGACACCCTACCCTAGATCAGGCTGCCCACAGCCTCAGCCAGCCTGGCCTTAAACACCTCCAGGCATGGGGCCTCAACCACCTCCCTGGGTAGCCCATGCCAGGCTCTCACCACTCTCATGCTCAAGAACTTCCTCCTCACCTCCAGGCTCAATCTCTTCACCTCCACCTTTGCTCCATTCCCCCCAGCCCTGTCACTCCCTGACAGCCTAAAGAGTCCCTCCCCAGCTTTTTTG
>VWZE01023377.1:0-15243 GCA_013396675.1 Eubucco bourcierii
AGAGAGGTGTCTCCTGTTTGGGCTCAACAACCCAAATTGTTGAGTTGTATGATGATAATAAATTAGGAAATAGGGAGATCATAGGGAACTTAGGGTGAGGGCTGTGGAGGTAGGGCAGATGCTCAGCAATGAGGCTGTTGTGCACTCTTTTTGGTGTGCATATATTGCACTGTTCATGTGCCAGAACCCAGGCCTTCATGCCACCATGCACATGATAAGCTTAAGCGCTTTGGTGACCCTTTGTGTACTTTTAGGGTTATGAACAGTGCCATTTTGCTTAGTAGAACCTTCTAACTGCCTTGAGAAGGACATGGACAACTAGGCTGAATAATCACGAGCCAGAAGAAGAGATTAAACAAATGTTCCTTATGCAGAGTACTGCTGCAACCTGTGCTGAAATTTTCTTTGGAATTCAGGATGTGCTGGGGTTACTTGTTTGAAGACAGAGCTGGGAAACCACTCTGTTGATACTGTGCTGCATTTGTGTTTTCTAGTGTGTTTGCTGCTAAAAAGTGAGGTACAGACTTCAAGGTATTGTAGAACTAGGTCAATCTTACTCCGTTTTCTGTTGCTGTGTTGAGAATTGTGTAAAAAAAAAGGCTTTGCATAATTTCACTCCTCTTCAAAGTACCACAGCTGAGTTTGGGCAGCATCACCATCTGGGTTCCCATTCTCACTGCAACATGTAGCAGTCATCAACAGAGAGCAACAGGAAGCTGAGGACACCAGCATTAATCTCTACCACTGCTTTGGCTCCTCTTNTTTGGTGACCCTTTGTGTACTTTTAGGGTTATGAACAGTGCCATTTTGCTTAGTAGAACCTTCTAACTGCCTTGAGAAGGACATGGACAACTAGGCTGAATAATCACGAGCCAGAAGAAGAGATTAAACAAATGTTCCTTATGCAGAGTACTGCTGCAACCTGTGCTGAAATTTTCTTTGGAATTCAGGATGTGCTGGGGTTACTTGTTTGAAGACAGAGCTGGGAAACCACTCTGTTGATACTGTGCTGCATTTGTGTTTTCTAGTGTGTTTGCTGCTAAAAAGTGAGGTACAGACTTCAAGGTATTGTAGAACTAGGTCAATCTTACTCCGTTTTCTGTTGCTGTGTTGAGAATTGTGTAAAAAAAAAGGCTTTGCATAATTTCACTCCTCTTCAAAGTACCACAGCTGAGTTTGGGCAGCATCACCATCTGGGTTCCCATTCTCACTGCAACATGTAGCAGTCATCAACAGAGAGCAACAGGAAGCTGAGGACACCAGCATTAATCTCTACCACTGCTTTGGCTCCTCTTTTTTTTTTTTTTTTTTAAGATGTTTGGGTTTGGGATTTGTTTTGTTTGGTTTTGGGTTTTTTTTGTCTCTTCTGTTTCTGCTGCAGTAAAGGGAGGGAAGGGCCTGATCTGGTTTGCCATGAGCCCAGAGCTCTGACCTGGTTCAGTGCCCTCCCTGGGAACATGGAGAGCGAAATGGAAGGAGCAAGTCCTGAGCTGCCTCATATTTCTCCAGTGTAAGGCGGTTGGAAGCTGCAGCACAATCATTACTGAACACCACAGCCAGATTTATTGACTGTCCCACATAAATAAACAATCATAGGAACAATGAGAGCAACATGATGATGATGCAGCAGTGCTGCAGGAAAGAACTGGAGGTTATTGTGAATGGCAAACTGAACTCAAGTCCACAATGTCGTCCTGTTGCGAAAAAAGCTAACATTGCTAGGGTATATAAACAGGAATGTCATGTCTAGGACATGTGAAGAAACTCTTCTGTCCGCCCCCTCTGCCCTGGTAGCTCTCCAGTCTTGCGCATTACATGTCCAGAGGCGAGTGTATCAGCTGGAGGGGATCCAGATGAAAGCAAAAGAAAGCTCTAGAAGTGCAACCCATGACAAAAATGCCAGTCCTCTCATTTGGCAGAACAGGTGCTTGTTAACAACTTGCAAGCATGTTAAATGGGGAGGTATCTTAACAACTTGCAAGCTTGTGAGAAGTTCCTGCCAAGAGGAGGGGAATTTTTTTATTTTCCCTATCTGTTGTTGACATGGTCAGAAAGTGGTGAGTTTAGCTTGAAGCAAAAGGGATATGACTTAGGCACACCCCAAAAGAAAACAATATTTCTCCTGCACACCCCAACTCCACCACTTTGTAAAACAATGAGCAGCTGCTGCTGGAGCAGATTGCTTGGGCAGGTGGTGGGTTTCTCACTGGGGCTCAAATGCAGTCATGAGAGGGGCTGGCATGTTTGAGCTCCCAGACAAAGAGGTGTCTGGTACTGGCCAGCTGTGGAGGCGCAGACCTCCTGAGATGTGTTCAATATCAGGACCAGCCAACACTGCATTCTTGTCTTGGTTACAAGTGCAATGGGCTGGGACAATCTGGCACTTCCTTGGTTACAAGTTCAGTGAGCTGGGACAAGTGGGCACTCCCTAAATTTACCTGAAACTCCTGTTGCCTGGGAATGTCCTGCTGTCTGCCTGGGTCATAGCCCACTCTGGAAGGAGACAGAACTACCTGACAAAAATTATAGCCAAGTGAAAACAAACCAACGACAACAACAAAACAAAACAACTCCAAGCAAACAAAACAGAAAAAAACCAAAAAAACCACAGAAACTCCACCCAAACCAAAACACCAAAAAACCTTCATGAAATACTGATCCTAAGTGAGACCCTAATAGCTGTCTGGGATCACAGAAGGCCATGACCCCATATTTTCTACCTGAGCTGAGAATCTCAGGGTAGATCTCCTGAGGACTTCAAAAACTGTATTTCATTAAGATTTTTGAAGAACATATTTCATGAGTATTTTCAAGTTCATCTGCTGAGAGATGCCAATGAGGAGAAAGGGTTCAAAGACGGTCAGCTGGCAAATGCTGCCAAAGGAGAGCAATCATTCACTACAGTTGGATTTTGGAAAGTTTAAAATAAAATTCCTCTCTATCTCTACACATCCTTTGTATCAGTGTATGTTAATCTCTGTGTGTACATGTGTCTCTGTGTGTGTGATAGATTTAATTGAAAAAACTTTGTCATAAGTCATGGGGGAACCTTGCCATTTTTAAATCTTTAAGTCTTTGTGTTGATTATAGCAAATATTACTACAACACTCTGATAACTGTCTGATGAATAAGTGTTGTTAAAATGTACACAATCCAATCCTGTGATTTATCATAATAGTACTAATAAAACTTAAATATTTGCCACTTCAAAGTTGTGCAAGACCTTTAAAGTAAGTAATAGAGTGAACCTTGCCATCAAACTTTAAGTTGCACTTTTATAAATTCACATTAAAACCACTTTTATTAATGCTTTTGATGGTGATTCTTTAAATGATCTAAATAACTCATCCACACCACCACCACCCCACTCACTACAAGCTCATGGTGTTGCCTTGCCCCACAAAGCCACTCTTTCCCATTGGCTGGACAGTGCCCCTGTGGCTTCAAGGCCATCAAGGGGGCATCTGCTACAACAAAGTGTGCAACAGCTTAAGTTTCTGAAGTCATATCTCAAACACAGCGTATGCACTTACATAATGTTTGCCTCTAAGCAAATGTAAGCAAGGCTGAACAAGGTGTTTCTCTTCACTGCCTGTACCCAGGAGACACGAACGGCCACACTTCGTGGAACATTCCTCTCAGCATCTCTAACAGGACATGCAAGTATTTCGTCGTCTGTTGGGCCTGTAGCTCACCTGTGACTCCAGCTCTCCAGGGACCTGGAGTGCACTCTATGTCTCAGCCCAGGCTGTGTGCGAGGCCCTTCGCAGCTGCTGGTCTCCTTCCTGTCCACAGGGGGGCAGCAGTTGTTGGCCAGGGACAGGACTCTGCATTGTCCTACACAGCTGGTATCAGGTTGCAGCGCTGCATTTGCAAACGCAGATACTGGGAGAGGCTCACGAGATGTCCTGAAAGCATTCCGTAGTTTTCTTGACAAACTGCAATTGCAGGGGATCGCACCCATTAAAGCAGGTGTATTAATGCAGGTGTTTCCAGACCGGCCCAGAACGTGCAGCCGAGAGCTCTATCGGGAGCTTAGACGGGCATCGCTGTCCCTGCTGCAACACCCTGCATTCATGCCTGTTGTGAGCTATACCTCTGCTTTCAAAAGAAGTGCAGGGATCGGAGAGGCCCCAGGTGCTACTGCTCTCCTCTCCAAAGCCCAGCTCACAGCAACGACACCGCTGTTCCAGAAGTGACACCTCTAGCTGGACTATGCAATTTGCCTTTTAGTGTCATCCACCATGCAAGGGATCTGCTGTATTTGTAGAATATGGAGTGCTGAGCTCTGTGTTCATGCTTCAACCCTGGCAGACTCTGTGCACCACAAGGTGGTGGAGGCCTGAAGACCTCATGTAAGCATCCAGAGAAGGACTGGAGTCATGCAGAGAGAGGAGGAAGACATACTAATAGCAGGAGAAACCCAGTGACCCCATTGTACACCTCCCCTGCCCCCCCTGCTTCTGGCCAGTTTCTCAGCCTTATGTAACTGGGTCTACCTATGTCTCCAGAGCCAAATATTTTACCGTCTTGGCAGCAGACGTCCACCATGCCCTCCCCTGAACCCCACTACTGTGTGCTGTATTACAGGTTGAGCTTCAGTTGCGTCATCTTCAGGGTTGTTGCTAAGCAGAACATGGAGCATCGTCCTTGAGTCCTCCCAATGCTGTGTTTAACCCTGTCAGGGCTGCAACATGGCAAAAGATGAGACCAGGTGGGGGAAGTGATGAAACAAAACCTAGATGCTTGGAGATGGCCTCCATGAACTTCTAAAAATTGCTCATGTAAGTCTTCAGTACAAAAGAAGAAAGTAGTTGAACTGTGCTGCATTCAGCAGAAGAGAGTTCATGCAGCTTCAGTATAAGACATTTACCCATGAAGTGTTTTTGAAAGGTATTATTCCTTGTCCAAAGCCCACGGCGGGGTGGCTGCTGTGGGAGACCTGCGAGCCAAGCTGGGGCCCCTGGATGGACCTGCTGCCTGCACTTCACCACCTTCTGCATCCCTCCAGCCCCAAGTCCCTGGCCGCCACTGTGGCCTCAGCAATGCCGACTGAGGCACTGTGGCAAATAACAGGTCATGGCTCCTCAACAATGTCACCTCAGCATCAAAGAAGGAGCCAGGCCGTGCACCTGGGGAGACACAGCCTTATAGCTGGTGGTGTAGTGAGCATGGGTTGAACACAAGCGGTCCTTTCTTTTACTATGCAGGAGCAAGTGCAAACAGGCAAAAATGACAGTGACTGCTGGCCTCTACAGGGAAGGTGCCAGCAGTCTTGTAAGAAGATTAGCAGGATCCCTTTCATCCTTGAGCAACTCTTTGATATCTGGACATGTGCTGTCAAGGGAAGACTTGAAGCAGCCATTGGAAGACAAGGAGGGTGGAGATGCTTTTCTTACTTATTCCAGACCTACAGGAGTGAAGGGACAGGAAGGTATAGATTTCATATTACTTAACAAGAATTGGCCTTCTGAGAATAGTGTCACTGTGCTTTGCAGCACCATTGGAAAGAGAACTGCATTGTTTCTGCTAGCTGCTAAAATTAGGAGTTTGCTCAGGCCTTGCAGCAATAAAAAAACTGCAAAAAACACCACCAAAAACCAAAAAAACAAAGCAAAATGAAATAAACAAGCCAACCACCCACAACCCCCCCCCCAAAAAAAAAAAAACCAACAAAACAACCAAACCAACAACAACAACAACCCAAAACTAAAACAAAAAACCACCAAACCAAAAACCAAACCAAAAACCCCAAACTCACAGCAATGTGAGCTTTCTTTAACACTTCAGTTCCTGGTGCCTCCAAGACACCAGCTGGGAAAGTGCCTGCCTCCCTTCAGCCTGTGGACTAAGTGTCTCCTCATTATCCCTGGAGGTGTTTAAGAGGAGGCTGGATGAAGCGCTCAGTGCCATGGTTTAGTTAATTAGAAGGGTTAGGAGACAGGTTGGACTAGATGATCTTAGAGGTCTTTTCCAGCCTGGTAAATCCTGTGATTCCTGTGATTATAATGATTCCACATACTGTCCATTCTCAGCTGCTGCATTGGGAGCACAGAGCCTTTGGGATCAAGACAAACCAATGCTTTCTGCAGCATTTGTGAACCATCACTTCACTCTCGGTTTGTTACAAAGTGCTAGGGCTGGAGTACTTGGACTCTGTGCAGCTTTGCCCCCCACAGTCTTTGAAGACTGAGGGAAATAGTCCAAAGGGTGACAGCCCAGAGCCTCCAGGAAGCCGAGCTGTGTCTGTGTGTGGTCTGTCCCCAGAAAGAGTTAATGCACAGGCATGTTCCAGGTGTTTGAAGTGAACATAGTTGCAATGGGGAGGAAAGGGCAATTTTGGGTGGGGAGAGCAGCCCTCTCTGTGAGCCAATGGCTAAACGATTCCATCCCAACGCCCAGTTTTGGGGCTTATTTCATGGGCAAGAATGTGCAGGAAATTCCTCTCAAAGGGATTTGTCCTGAATGAAAAGTAGGGACTTGACCCTAAGGCTTGCTGGCATCTCCATCTCGGTTGTGTAGAAGGTAAAGTCCTTTACTCGGGTACCTTGTTTTTTCCAGGGGGAACCCAGGGTTCTTCCCTGTCTGTCTATATGGAAGGCGTCCGTTGTGCCTTTGTCTGCAGCTCCCCTTTGCAAGAGGACTGTGTTGTGGGGTGGTGTGAAGGCTCTGCTGGGATAGACTCTGCACTGTGCATTTGAATCTCAGCCCTGCTGTTGAACTGAGATACGTGGGTCATTCTTTGCCTCTTTCTTCTTTTTTTTTTTTTTTTTTTTTTTTTTTTTTTTTCCCCTTACCCTGCTGCACATGTCTTTAGCTGCCTTTCTTTTGGTAGAAAGGAGACCCAGAAGGCACTGGTAGCAAAGGAGCTGAAGTCTTGTTTTGTGAATCTGTTAGATCAGCCTGAGTTGCCATAACCAAGCTAGTGTGATGCTTTTGGCAGAGTTAACTAGAGCAGCATGGGACATCCCTAGGTGCATGCTTCACTGAAGCAATGAGAAATTTTGTTGAAATGGCAAATTTTGCCTGAACCAGGCAATGCCACAGGTCTCTTAGCTCGGTCTCTTCAGTAAGGAAGGGGTAATTATGTTGTGAATGTCTGCAAGCATGGGGCTAATTAACTACCATCAAGAATGGGCCACTCTTCACTGAACTGCCTTTCAGTGGAGCAGCGAAACAGGACAATACAGGAAGCATAAGCACTTTGTGGCAGGGTTGCAAGACACTGTGCCAGTGTCAGCAAGAATGGACATAGTAGCTGTCCCTAGCCTTCTGCAGGTGGAAAGTCCTGAGTAAACAGCAGTTCCTAAGTAAGGCTTTTGCTGGCTGGGGCTGGCTTGTGCTCTGAGTATACATGCTGGGGTGTATAAATGACTTTTGTGTGTGTTTTGGGGCCTAGAAGGCAGCTCTTCCTCTGCTGTGCCTTCTTCACTACCCAGCCTTGGGCAGGACCACGGGCCCTTTGCCGCTTCCCAAATTTCCCTCTTGGCCATACCAGTCTTGCTCCATTTTCTAAGCACACATTTTTGATCTAGTTTCTCTGTGCTGGACTTTTACTCCCTGTTGCTGTGCTGACAGTGGCGAGTGTCTGTAACCTATACCCTGCCGCTGGTCAGTGCATCTTGATCACACTGGAGCAGAACTACCTTTTTGTTATGTGAGATCTTATTTAAAGAGTGCTGCATTTTTGTCTGTAGACTGGAGAGGTATTCTGGATGTGAACACATATAGTGGGCTGATCCTTGTGGTTGCAACTTGTGCAAGCTGGGGGGAGGAGGTGACTTGGTGGGCAGATGATCTGGCTGTCAGAGGAACAGCTGAATCTGCAGTGAAGCAGAGACTACAACACGTTGCTAGATTTAGCAGGGCCTGCTCCTCCTCAGCATTGCAAGTCTATGCTAGGCAATGGTGCATGCAGCACCTCCCTTACTGCTTTGTGCTCTCACTTGTATATGGAGTTTCACTCTGTTCTGTCCTCAAATACAGTCCTATCTGCTGCTGCTAAGGTGTTAATAGGTAGTAAGTAGGGTCTATGGCTTTCAGAAGTTTTACTTTTGAAGAGTTGCGGTCTGTGTCCTCAGACGGACGGATCTCTTGTTTGGCATGTGTTAACTAAGCCCAAGAAATCCACTTCATTCTGACAGCTCTCAGGATGGACTCCTACCTGATCCAAGTGAATGGCCATGGAGATCATGCCCCTATGCTGGATGTTCATCTCAAGACTAATGGGAACAGCATATCAGTGGGGAAGGTGAAGAGCCGGAAGCCAAGATGGGCTGTCAGGGCTTCTGAAATGTCAAAGAAGACTTTCAATCCCGTCCGAGCCATCGTAGACACAATGAAGGTGGAGCCCAACCCAAAGAAGGCTATGATCTCCTTGTCCTTAGGTGAGCACAGTGCTGTGGCTGAAGTGTCTGGGTGGTGGGGTCGACTGTGTGGCTGGCAGATCGCCAGGCTCTGAAGTACAAAGCTTATGCAAACACCCAGGGATAGGCCATACCACAGTACAACTCTGTGCCTGTCACAGATCAGTGAACTTTACTATTTCTCAATCTTTGAAAAGGAGACCCAACTGTCTTTGGAAACCTTCCCACAAACGATGAGGTGACACAGGCTGTGAAGAACGTTTTGGACTCAGGACGTTACAATGGTTATGCTCCATCAGTTGGTAAGTTGACAAAGCTCTTCCTGTGAAGGTAGGATGAAGGCATGTGCCAGCTCCTGCCTCACAGCATGTGTACAGAGCCAGAGGACATCTTTCCAGTAGCACCCTGCAGCTGCTCTCACATCTAATCCTATGAGCACACAACCATGTGTATCCCCCAAACACACCTGAGTGCCATTCCCTGCATGATCTATTTGAGTCCCAAAGCCCCCTACAGATCCTGTGTTTACTCCCCTAGCCATTACAGCAGGCAGGGGGTGGGCACTCAGATTGGCTCAGTGCTCTGTCCTCTTGCTGGTAGTTTCAGCCAAGTTCCCTTCTGATCTGCCTTTACCCCAGGACTCCCTTTGGGCTTGTCAGACTACAGGTACTTTGATTGCAATTACAGCAAAAAGTATGCACAGAGCATAGACCACATCTGCCTCAAAAAGACACTCTATGTGCTGACAGGGAGGGCTACCTTTGTGCCATCACTAAACAGTGGGAGCCATGTAAAAGCACTTGTCCTCCTGCTGGGTCAGAGCAGTTCCCCCGCCCTGATCCTACCAGTTCTGTGCCCAGGACATGATGGGGCCAGAGCCTGCCTCCCTGCCCATAGTGTGTTGCTAACCTTGGGCTGCCTGGCCCAACCTCAGGCTGCACAGTGCTTGTCCTGAGGACAGTCTCTGCACCTTGATACAGCATCAGAAACAAATGAGCTTTCCTTGGCTGGGTGGGAGGAAATGGTCTGTAAAACTCTCCTTAAAACCCTCCCTTCCGTGTTTGGCTCCTTTTTCCCTAGGCTACCAGTCCTGCCGGGAAGCAGTAGCCTCATATTACAGCTGCCCAGAGGCACCACTGAAGGCTCAGGTACTGATGCACAGCTGAGGCACTCCCACTGCAGTGTGGGCAGGTTGCTGCTGCCCTTGCCTAGACCACTTGGCATGAGGGCCCTGCCCCAGCTCTGTCTCTCCCTTGCTCAACTGTGGGACTGAAGGCTAGCCCATGACCTTGTCCCATAGTGGGGTCCTGCCACTCTCATTGCCTGCCCTGAGCCCTTTTCCACTCTCTTCAGGAAGAGGCTGAGTTTTCCAGCTGTTGGATATTTCCTGCTTTCAGGCAGCCTCTGGGTTTGTTTTTTGGCTGATAAGCTCTCACCTGGCAGAGCCTGGGGATTACATCACTCCCACATGGCTGGGGCACTTCGGAGTGCCCATGCTTTCCATGCTCTCCACTGACTCCTGTGTACTCTTTGCAGGATGTCATCTTAACAAGTGGCTGCAGCCAGGCCATAGAACTTGCCTTGGCAGTGCTGGCCAACCCAGGCCAGAACATCCTGGTGCCACGGCCTGGCTTCTCCCTCTACAAGACTCTGGCATTGTCCATGGGGATTGAAGTCAAACTGTATAACCTCTTGGTAAGTGGTGGCAGGTGTGGAAGGGGCAGCCTCTCAGAAATACCCTGGCCCTGCTTTGGAAGTGGGGGAAGATAAACTGAGCAAACCTGGGCACCCTATTGCAGCTCACCCTGTGTTGCAAGTCCAGTTCCTCAGTTGTTACTTCCCCTTCACTTCACTAGCCAGAGAAGGCCTGGGAAATTGATTTGGAGCACTTGGAGTCTCTAGTGGATGAGAAGACAGCTTGCGTCATTGTGAACAATCCGTCAAACCCCTGTGGCTCTGTGTTCAGCAAAAGCCATCTCCAGAAGATCGTGGCAGGTGAGCCTGACTCTGTGGCTCTGGATGGCTGCAATCTAGTGTCTACCCACATTACTCATGTCTCAATTACTGCAGCACCATGGCCCAGGGTTTTGTTTCTCTGCCCGTGATTGACTTCGGCCCAGGAAGCAGGGCTTTCTCAGTGTGAAGGTGTTGCCTTACCTGGGCAAGAACATGCAGAGCATGTCTTCTTCCTTAGTGTGCCCTGGACTGCCCATTTCTCTGCTCTAGTTGTGCAGAGAGAGAGTGTTCCCCGAGAGCCCTGTGCTCTCTGACACCTGTCCATTCAGTGGGAAGGCTTTGTTGCCTGCCTCCGCTGGTAACAGCAGAGCTAGGCACAGCCAAAACAGGGATCTCCAAAGCCTGGGTTCTTCAAATGAACAGTCTGTTGGAGGAAGATAGGGACCCTCTGCCCTGGGACAGAGCTTCCCTCAGAGCCCTGCCAGGCCCTGCAGCAAAGATCAAGTCTGCTCCTAGAGTGCTGAATGCCTTCTCTCCCACAGTGGCATCAAGACAGTGCATCCCCATCCTTGCTGACGAGATCTACGGAGACATGGTGAGTGTCAGTTGCAAACCTTGACATCCCCATACTGCCTGTCCTTTCTGATGCACTTGCCCTTTGGCCATGGCACATAGGTCTCCAGAGGTGTGTGACAACTTCACTCCCCTATCCTGTACCTGGGTCCGTGCCTAGAGCTCCCAGTCCTCTGGTGTCCCAGGGGTACTTCTCATGTCCAGCTCCTTTCCTTCTCCAAAGTGTCTCATTTTTGTGTGAAAATGGGGGACCTTTCACCATCAGTTTTTCATCACTTCTCTGCCTCCTTTCTTGTGCCTCATGCACACCCCTGAAGGTCTTGCATTAAAAGGCAGGGACAACCATAACACGGCCTCCTGTTGCAGGTATTTGGTGACTGCAAGTATGAACCCATTGCAACTCTCAGCACCAATGTGCCGATCTTGTCCTGTGGTGGCTTGGCAAAGAGGTGGTTAGTGCCTGGCTGGCGGATGGGCTGGATCCTAATTCATGACAGAAGAGACATCTTTGGTAATGAGGTGAGAACTGCTCATTGTCACTGTCTGCAAGAGACCTAGAGTGTCTTCAGTGTGTGGGTCACCAGGACTTTAACGGATACAGGCATGTACTGCTCCTTTGCTACCTCACATCCCTTTCTTATGCCATCAGCCCCCATATGTGGCCTTCTACCCACATCTACGATGTAACACACTCCTTGTGTCTGCTGATCCTTCATATCCCTTGTCTTTTTTTGTGAGCTTCTAATTCCTCTGCATTTCCAGTGTTATGACATGGCTTATCCAGCATGCAGAGTCCATGTATGGTCCCTATGTACTTCTATATTGTTTTTCTTAAAAGTAAGATCAAAGCAGCTTGCAGTGCTGCCAGTGCTTTATCTGGCTATTTGTTCAGTTGTGTTACAAGGACAACCATCTGCTGCAGTGACCTTTCCACCTAGAAGGCGTTCTGCAGAGGAAGAGGGAGAAGAGGACCAACCGAGTGAGCAGAAGAGCTAATGTTGCTTGTCCCTACCCCGCTTTGAAAGGGTGGATTGTGGGCCCAAACCTAGAGGGAAATGCAAAGTGATATTTGAAACAGCTCTGGCTTTATTTGTATCGGCTATAGCCTGGCTTGGCTTCAGTCAGACTGTGAAGCTCCAAAGGTTGCCTCTGTTTGCATTACAGTTCACAGCTTAGAAACAGAGAATGATGCTGAAAATAATCAGGGAATACTTGGCATGTAGTCAGACCAGTGCTCTATGCTCATGGAAGAGAGGGGTCTGCACAGCTGTGGAAATACGGAGAGTAGTTCATGGAGCTTCCTGTTTCCTTTAGGGAAGCACAATCTGAGCTGCAAATATTTTTTCTTCAGATCAGGGATGGTCTTCTAAGACTCAGTCAAAGGATCCTAGGACCTTGTACTCTTGTCCAAGGAGCACTGGAACATATCTTACAACAAACACCCTCTGAATTCTACCACAACACTCTCAGCTTTCTGAAGGTAAACAGACTGTTAACAGGTCAGCATGGTTTGTTCAGGGGCTGTTTGGAGGGAGTCATATCTCGCCAGTTCATCCCTCTCCAGCTCACTGCAAGGTGCAGTTGTGCCTGTGAGTGGGAGAGGCCAACAAATCTATTCTAGCAGGAGATACGGTAACTGGGACAGAAATGTTGGCTATGCTAAGTCTCTACCAGCCCAGCCCTGCAGCTGGTCACCCAGGGAGTGGGATGTTTGATATTGATTTGCTGAGCTCAGCTCAGTCACACTTGCTATACTTAAGGCCGTGATCATTCATGCTGTTTGCATTTGTTGGCCCTTTATTTGCAGTGGCCAAACCTGTCTATAGTCCTCATCCAGAGCTTGGCTTCCATTTGCTGATCTGCTTCCTGGAATTTCTCCTGTTTTGAAATTTCTCCTTTCTGCTTTTCAGTCCAATGCTGACCTTTGTTATGCTGCCTTATCAGCTATCCCTGGCCTCCGGCCGGTCCGGCCCTCTGGAGCCATGTACCTCATGGTAAGTGAGGAGAGTGACATGCCTTTTCCAGATCATCAGCACTCATGCTAGGTCCCACTGCCAGTACTTGTCAATGGCTTCAGACTTGATCCCTGATGTCTTTGACCATGGATTTTCACACTGTCCTGTGCAACGGACTTCTTCTATCACTGCAGAAGGCCAGAATATTTTGTCCACTTCTCACATAGCTGAGGCTGGTACATTTCACTCACTTGCTCCTGCACACAGCTCTGACTTGTGGTTTGTAGGACAATGTTGTTTTACCTGGATTTGAAGTTAAGTGGCAATGGGAAGCCCCTATATGACAAGTCAGATTATCATACCTCCTGCTGAAGACATAGTCTTCTTCCTACTAGTGTGTTTATCTTCTGCCTGTGCTGTTGCCTCTTTTCCTGCCTTTAAAAACAAAACAAAGCAAATTTTAAATCATTTGATTATATCTCCTTTTTCATCTCGACTGTGGGAGAAAGTCACGGTCCACACATGAGATCCAGTGAGAACTCAAATGAGAACATTTATTCTAATCAATCTGAGGGTTTATGTATCTTTACATGGAGGGCTCAGCCCATAGACAGGGAAACAACAGACATCTTTACAGTAATAATTGGCATAAACAGAAAGCATTCTCCTGCAATCTAAAAGACAGCAAGTCTCCTTCCACAAGGCCAGAAAAGGGGCCAGGTGTCAGAGCAGATGTTAGGGGGTATGAGAAGCATAGACCTTAATTGCCATCAAAGGCTTTCTATTCATTACTTACAAACTGTCCTTGTTCTCTTTACCAGTGTTTTCTCGCAGTGCAGTCTCTGGGCAGTGAAACTTGGTCTATTTCAACTCCCCACACTCAACAGTCTCAGTTGAGACTTTTAAATATCCACTCAACTTACTTTCAATATTTTTTTCTTCATGTTTTTCATATCTGTCTCCAGTTTTTCAACAGTTTTTAAAAACGTGGACCCAGAACTGGAGAATACTGCAATATCTAGCTTATGTTCTGTAGATAAGTCTTTATTGGTTGACTTCATTTCCACTCTTACTTAGAGATACACAGCTTTATGCTCTGTGTAGAGGTGTAGCTCTAAGATTCTTTCACAACTAAGGTATGTCTGCAATAGCTGAACATTTAAGTCACCTCATAAATTGTTTCTTCCACTGGCTCTTAGAATCATAGAATGGTAAGGTTGGAAGGGACCTCAAGGATCATCCAGTTCCAACCCCCTGCCATAGGCAGGGATACCTCCCACTAGTACAGGTGGGCTCAAGGCCTCATCCAATCTGGCCTTGAACACCTCCAGGGTGGGAGCATCCACGACCTCCCTGTGCAACCTGTTCCAGTGCCTCACCACCCTCACTGTAAAGAACTTCCTCCTAACATCCAGTCTAAATCTTCCCTCTGCCAGTTTAAACCCATTGCCCCTTGTCCTGTCCTGTCTCTTTCAGAACTTCTGCATGAAAACCATTTCCCTTGGCTTCCAAGTGTTTTCATGAGATGTTTGAAATAATCAATTACAAGCTAATGGCCAGGAGGTCGCTGCCTTTATGTGATAAAGGGACAATCTCTTCTTTCCAAATACAGAACAGAAGTATTTATTTAAGCATTTCAGCTTCTGGTGTGGTTTTACTACTTACATCGTCCTATTAAGATTTGTTTTGGTTTTGACATTTGAGACCTTGTGTCATAGGTTTTTGTTTAGGGGCGTGACAGACTGAGATGATCTTACTTTACTTGATTTCTAAGGAAAAAGGGCAGTAAGATAATAATGCTCTCACTGAATTAGAGATGAATACAGAAAGGTTGTATTTTAAAAAGTGCAGGAAATGATACGGCATACAGGAATCCTAACACAGATACAGGATATATAAGAGTTCCCCCAAAATCTTCCCCATCAAGCAAACTGGAAACCACCAAAAAGCCCAGTGCTCATTTTCTCCCATCTCCCACTGTGTCCCATTAGGCCCAACCAGGCCAGATTCACTGCAGCCCTTGAAGGCCATGCCCTACAGGGTAGCTGCTTAGAGTTACTCAGTTACCCAGGTAAGGATCCACCTGGAGAGCTGGAAAGGCAGGGAGAAATGAGAACAAATTGACCTTGCTGCTTACTTTTAAAATGTTTACAGAATTATGGGATTGAATAACATAATTACAATATCCAGGGGCGACCAGTTCATCCCCTGTGATGGATCTTGGTCTGTGTAATTTTCCTGGGAAATCTGGGATAACCTGGAACCCTTCAAACCATGACACCTTGCTATCTTTCTTTTTTAAACCATCTTTTTTATTACTATATGGATTTCTTGCATGAGAGAATTATTCATGTGCATTGATTAGAGTTCTCCCATGCTCCCCCCCCCCCCCC
>VWZE01023377.1:15274-32376 GCA_013396675.1 Eubucco bourcierii
TATCTTGTTTGTTCCTTTTTCACATCTAATTGGATACCGTATCTTTGCCATAATTTTTTTTTTAAACTAAATTTGTCCTTAACTGAAATTCCAGATTTAGTTTGTGAATGAATGCTTCTTAAAGAACCCCACATTTTTGTTTGTACATTTGTGTTTGTCTTACATTCCGGTCAGCCCAAATCATGACCAAAAACTGAAGGCAGACAGCTACACTCGACTGAGAAGTTGTTGGGCCATGTGGGTAAACACGGACACTGCAGATAGTTTGCTGCCCTTGGTTGCCATGTTAACTGTTGGACTTGATGATCTTAAAGGTCTTTTCCAACCTAATTGATTCTCTGATTCTGTTCTATACATCCCTGCAGGTTGAGATTGAAATGGAACATTTCCCTGAGTTTGAAAATGATGTGGAGTTCACTGAGCGACTCATTTCAGAGCAGTCTGTTTTCTGCTTGCCAGCCACGGTGAGTTTAATTCTTCAGAGCCTGAAGGAACTGTGTTGCCAAAGCATGGGAGAGTAGCAACAGCAGTTTGCAACCCTGAGCTCTGGGGACTGGTTGGGTTGTGTGAAGTGTCCGTGATCTGTAATGATGTTTGTATTGCCTCTGAACTCTTGGTCCTGCGTGTAGGGGTGTGGATTGGCAGTCTCTGAGTCACAAACAGCCTTCAGTCAGGCTGCCAGGATCTTCCTGGTTCCAGCCTTGCTCTGCATTTCTCAAGTTGGTAAAACTGTATCATTGAACCCTCTGCATCTTCATACATCCTTGCTGAAGCTGTTCCCTCAGAGGCCCTGGATTGCTCCCACCTGTATTTCTTTCTTGGCCCTTTTTCCAGTCTCCCACCCCTGAGGGCACAAGGATGGAGTACAGGATGATAATCTGTGCCCTGTTCCTACCTCCTTCCAGCTCCACTTCCAGCACTGAACACAGAAGGAGCCTTGGATACTCTACAACCCTCTCACTCTTTCCAACTCATTCTCTGGGTCCTCTCACAGCATCATATCGACACAGATGCAGATGAGAGATTTGCATCAAAACCAGTCCAAGGGAGCACAAGCCCAGACCTGCTGTTCTCCAGTCTGTTCTGCACTGACCATTGCTGACACAGCACATAGGCACCAAGGCAGGGCTCTGAAACTGTAGCACTATCCCAGGTAGTCTGCTAGCTTTATCCTTTCTCATTTCAGTGCTTTGAGTATCCAAACTTCTTCCGTGTGGTGATCACCGTGCCTGAGGAGATGATCTTGGAGGCCTGCAGTCGCATTCAGGAGTTCTGTGAGATGCACTACCAGGGTGCTGAGGGAGGGCAGGACATGGAGTGTGACAAGTAGCCACAGCTGACCTCCTGCCTCTGCCGGGCTAGACCTTGTGTGAGGCAGGAGCTGGGCAGGCAGGGCTTGCCTCCAGCCAGCCACACACACCCCTGCCTGCAAGCAGCCATCGTCCAGTGCTGCTTCACTTTTTGTGCTCCACAGACCCATCAGCACTGTGGGAAGAATCAGCCACTTCTCTCTTCTCCTCCACTGCAGCTTGCACAGCCTATGGCATTCAGTGCCCGTGGTCTCCATAGACACCCCATTTGCACCCCGTGTTGGTCTGTGCTGCCTGTGAACCAGCTGCAGCCTGGAGCACAGCAGCTGCCCCTGTGCCAGGCCCCGTGGCCCAGTCTCCATGTAGCTCTTGTGCTGGCTGTGCTTCCCCCTGGGGACATGAGAAGGCTGCTCTCTCAGAAAACAAGAGAAGTATCCACCTCTCACTTACCCATGTTACCCTAGGAGGCCAGAGCTCTTTATACCAAGCCCTTTGTGCAACAAAGGGAGTAAGTTATTGTGACTTTTTTTATTAATAAACATTCTGACATGCCAGTTCTGACTGCTCCGCTCTGTTGTGCCAGGTCTTCCTTGGCACTGTGTGGGTCACTCTTGCTCTGTTCGTGATGCTGTAGTGTCCCAGGCCTGCTCCTGCCTTGTGGCTGACTGTGCAGGGGACTGCCCTGTCACCAGACCCCCCAAAGACATCCACCAGGCCCTAAGGGCAGGTTGGGCCCTACCAGCCTGGCACAGACGAGAGCTGGACACTCCTGCTGATGCTGGCAGCTTGCTGTGGCAGCCTGTCTGCTTCCCACAGAACAGCCCTGCCTGCATCTGCCTACTGGCTTCATAGCCCTGAAGATAGTGGCAGGTGCTGGTGTCCACTGCTTCAGGGAAGACCTGCACCCAGACCAGGGCCAGCCATGCCGGTTGCTGCTACCTACATGTTCAAGGCCAGGGCAGCCAGATATTTCATGCTGCAGTAATGAAGAAATGGGTGGCACCCCATAAAATGTCTATTCTGTGCAGGATGTTTGTGATATGGCAACAGTGCCAGGGTT
This sequence comes from Eubucco bourcierii, assembly GCA_013396675.1. Lineage (NCBI taxonomy): Eukaryota > Metazoa > Chordata > Aves > Piciformes > Ramphastidae > Eubucco > Eubucco bourcierii. The sequence goes on from VWZE01023377.1 coordinate 17,645, forward strand.
ATTGACTGCTGGATATGCAGCCCCATAAACTAATAAATAACTGGTAGTCTGTTGTTTATTACTTCAGTGGAAACAGGTGGAGTGCCTGTTCAGTGAAGAGATGGTATTGCCCATGGGCCAGCTCATGAATGGGGAGTCAGACAAAGGCAGTACGGAGAATTGTGGAGAGTTTGGTGCAGGCCTGGCTGACTGAGAAAGGTCACAGCCGGGTCAACCTGATAGAAATGAGAGAAGAAGTAGGATAGAGAATGATTGAATGGTTGCAAGAGCAAGGGCATGGCTCTTAATTTAGCCTGATAGTGGGCAAGTAGCAATGGCAGGATGAGTATGTGTTATGGGAAAGTTGGCTGTTCTGATACACACTACTGTTAGTTCTTTGTTCTAAGTCTACCCTGCATCTGTGCAGATGTAACACAAGGCCAGCATATCAGTCTACTATGTTTGATCTCACTGTTCCAAGGTTATGTGCAGGGATGTGCCCAGCATAATTGGCTTTCTCCTTGGTTACCACTAACTCCCCTCTTAGTTTCTCACGAAGAGGGAAACATCTGTGAGAGTCTTGCTTAGATAACAGAATGCTTACGTAAATAATATGAACACTGAATCAGTCTATCAGCATATGCTTGAGAGCTGTAACCGCAAGAAGGGACTTTGTATACTGGACCAATCATGAGCTCAGCTTTTGCAATATGTATGAGTTCATTATGGACTGTACTTAAACCCCAAAGCAATGATCAATAAACGAGTTCTGCTGATGATCAATGGATGTCAGCGTCTCCCTTCTCCGACAGAGAATGCTTTTTGTCATCACCTACAATTCTGTTCACCTGTCCTCCTGCAGAATTGGATCCACAGTTCAACTCTGCATTCTCAGTAACATGAAAAAATGAGCTAGCTGTAGCTCACATGCTGACAGACATCTTGCCAGGTTCTGCAGACATTTTGTTGCAAAGGCAGATAAACAAACATTGGTCAGTATATGGGTTGGATGCAAGGGAAAAATAGTAATATTAACTCAAGTACTGGAAAAGAAGGTGATATTGGAACCACTCAGGAGATGGAATAATGTCGGGCAGATATGGCCAAGATGTCTGTTTACTAATGCAAGGAACTACAGCTCCTGATACTGGTCTCCAAGAAGGGGACTGGTGATTGTGAATGGGATGTACATATTCAAGGGCATTCACTGTTCACAAAGAGTAGGAACACAAGTAGAAGTCATGTGACAGGTAAGCAATGATGGGGTTAAAACCTGAGAATCTCTTTGGAGAGAACTTAGAAGAAAATGTGATGGAAGGATTCTTGTTGGCCCTGTGCGATCACATACACAGACCTCCATGGTATTGGAATGCTAAATAATGAGGGACCGTGTGAATATAGCAGAATTTCACATTGCTAATAACAATAGGAATGAGTTGCTCCTGATGTGATGGGGAGATTTGTTCACTGAATTAATGAGCTAATAAGAAATAACACTACTTCCGAAGTGTTTTGGCAAGTAGCATCCATTTTGTAGAAGACAGTAGTGAAAAATAACCTCCAATTACGTCAACTCAAATTGGATCAGTTTTAATTACCTAGAGAGAAACAAAGGTCAAGTGAAGTGAGGAGCACAACTACTAGCACGCAGATGAAGTTTATAAATTTCCTAGACTAATGTTTCTTCATGTTCAACTCTGTCTTTTGGAACAAGGGAAATATTTGATTGCACTCAGTAAGGATGATTTCATGGTACTTGTCATGAAAGGCTTGTGATTTACCTACACAGCTTTTGCTGGTCCAGACTGCTACCTCCTCAACAGAAGCATAGTTTGGTTTTATTTTCTTTCTACAGAAAGAGGGTAAAAAAGTTCAACTTAAAAGAATGCTCTGTTGCCTGGAGGTTGAACATATTTCATTATGATTTTCCTGATACCTACCACATATCACTCCTGATGTCTGCATTTATAGCTCATTTGTCTTCACTGTATACCGAAGTCCTCAAGTCTGTGTGGTTGTTTTGCTCCTTGCCCAAACTATTCTGCTGTCCACCTTTTTTGATGCCTCTTACTAAGGCAGGAACCATTTCACTCGAGTCTTGCTACTGCCATCTGAAATCGCAAAATCGTGGAGTAATTTTGGTTGAAAGGAACTCTGGAGCTTTAGGGTCCAGCCTCCTTTTACAACAGGGTCAGTTAAAGCCTTGTCCTACCGAGCTGTAGTATCTCCAAGACCGGAGGTCCTATGGCTTGTCTGGTCTCCTGTTCCAGGGTTTGATCCCCACTTTATTGATGAAATATTTCTTATATTGTGTTTCTCATCCTGTGCCTTGGCACCTCTGGCTTCAGCCTCTCTGCACTCTCCTATTAGCGAGCGTCAAATGGCAATAAGGCCTTGGTTTTGTCTTCTCGTCTCCCAGATAAACAGATTCCCATCTCCTCAGGCTCTCCTTGTGGTTTTCTTTCCTTGTGGGTAAAGATCTTCACATGGAATTTCAATTATTCAGTTTTTCTATAACCTGTGTTTTGTAAATTTACAGTTTCTAGCTCTTGGCTTTATCACTTAATCACACTCCCTTCTTTGCTTTTGTTTTTTCTAGTCTCTCTAGTGTGTTTCCTAGGGCATTTGCTGAATGACAACTAAAACGTTCCTTCCTTGTAGGGGCAGCTTGGCTCTTTTGTAAAAGAACTACTCACAGAGATACTGTGACTGCAACCAGGGTGGGGGAAGGAAGGAGTCACACATTGCCCTTACTAATATACTGCAACTTTGGATGCTCTTGTGCCAATTCAGATGAGTTTATTATCTCAGACTGCTTCTAAATCAAAATGTAACTTTAAAACTTCCCTCAAACACAAGAGAAAGGCCATAACAACATGAGCACAAGCGCACAACAGCCTACCCATGTAGGACATCATACCAATCATTTGTCTCATTTTTCCTTGTTCTGGAAGCCACATGGAACAAGACCTGCTCTGTCTTAGGAGGAACTTGCTCTGACTACAATTTAGACTAGAGATTGCATCTCTGCTTCTGCCTGCTACTTGCATTCTGCTACTTGCCTTTTTCCTGAATAATGATTTCTAAAGCAACCAGAGTGACTGTTTCCAGCATCCCTACTAAAAAAAAGCTCTTTTAAAGCCAAAGTCCTCACTCCTGTGAAAGAGATGAGCAACTGAGGTACAGATGCCTTTTCTTTTTATTCGTTCCTCCTTTCCCCCCCCCCCCCCCCACCCCCCCTTTTAATTTTTGTTTTAAGAATACTGTCGAGTTTCTTTTCTGCAAGGACAAAGGTTTTCCCTGTGCATTTCAAAACACAAAAATGTAGCAGTACTCAGAATCCAGTGATCAGTACAGGAGATCATGCATGGCACTTGTGTGAGCAGCCACATGGTAGTTTTCTGCCACACTCAATCCTGCAGAACTTCCATCTTTCTTCTTCAGCTTTAGTGCTCCCAGCTAGAAAACACCTGAACTCCCTCTGCTCTGAAAGGGAGATTTCCTTGTGCTGGGCATTCACCAGTGCATAGTCACCACATTGGCTCTCATGGCAGCTCCCCAGTGTCATTATCTTTAGTATTCAGAAAATGTGAGTCATCCCATCACATACCCATTTCAGATGTATTGCAACACCAGGAACTAGCTGAACTCTCTAAATAAATATTAAGAAACATAGAAGAGATACTTGTCTTCTAAGTCCTGATAGGAAGGCAAGAAAAAGTGGCAGCGCAACAGTCCTTATGTTTAAGAGTCTAAATGTTTGTCTAAGATTGAAGTTGTGGTCTGAGGCAGGCAGGGCATTTCGAGAGGGCAAATTTCCCTTCACATTTTAGATGAAAATGCCCTGCTCATCTCTGCCTGGAATCCTGTCATTGAATAAAACATTGCTGTCTCCAAAACAGGGTTCTCCCAAGAGCAGGGCTCTTGAGACAGGTAGGTTGATGTGTTGAAGAGGAAAGGCAGCCACAGAACATACGAAGGCCTTTCGTCAGTCTGAGTCCCCTTACATGTTGTGCTGGGTTATAATCTATCGTGAATATGACAGATGGCTCCAGGGTTAATATTCATTTGATGACTTTGTCGTGTGGGATCCTTTTGCAATCAGTTGAAAAAGACAAAGACCACTGTAGCATGATTCCCATGAGCTGCTTTAGATATTATAGAATCATAGAATCATAGAATGGTAAGGTTGGAAGGGACCTCAAGGATCATCTAGTTCCAACCCCCTGCCATAGGCAGGGACACCTCCCACTAGTACAGCTCACTCAAGGCCTTCTCCAACCTGGCCTTCAACACCTCCAGGGAGGGAGCAGCCACAACCTCCCTGGACAACCTGTTCCAGTGCCTCACCACCATCATTGTAAAGAACTTCCTCCTAACATCCAGTCTAAATCTCCCCTCTGCCAGTTTAAACCCATTGCCCCTTGTATTGTCATTGCAAGACCTTGTAAATAGTCCCTTCCCAGGCTTCCTCTAGGCTCCGTTCAGATACTGGAAAACTACTATAAGGTCTCCTGGAAGCCTTCTCTTCTCCAGGCTGCAGAGCCCCAACTCTCTCAGTCTGTCCTCATAGGAGAGCTGCTCCAGCCCTCTGATCATCCTCGTGGCCCTCCTCTGGACCCGTTCCAACACCTCCATGTCCTTCCTGTGCTGAGGGCTCCAGAACTCCACACAGTATATTAACCTGATACAAGTTGTGTTCTGCACAGCATATAAGAGGGAATAATAAAAGGTTGTATAGCTTAAAGACTGTGAAAAGGGAGAAATTGCTCATTCTGTCTTTTGATTTTAGAAAAAGGATGTTACCAAGTATAGTTTTTATATGTCAGACTCAAACCAGAGAGAAGCAGTTCTCACAGCATGCAGCTGAACATTTTCTGTCAGTGAATATTGTTGGTACCAAAAGTATCTGAGTTCAAAACATGATTGAATAAGTGACTAGTGTTGTGAAATTAAAAGACAAGTTTGAGCTCAACTGATTGTAGACAGCTTCCATGTCTATTCATAAACATCACCCCTGACTCTTTGTCACAGCTAACAGAAAGAAGCAAGAACTCAGTTGGTTATTTTGGACACCTACATTCAGAGAGCAGAATCCGACAGCAGAAGACAAGGCATGGAGTTGATCAAACCTTTCAGCTGAGCTGGTTCCACTGCTCTAGGATTCTCTCGTCACATCTCTTAGGAGGGAGCCTTCTCCAGCATCAGCACTGAGGAGTTACCTCTAGCTCATACTTCTGACACTATCTCTCAAGATGCTCCTATTGCTGCTGCAGGAGGTCAGATGTGTTCTGTGCCTGTGTGCTGGGGAGCAGAGCACAAGTTGTTAGCTTCTTCACATTATGAAAAATGGGAAGTGTGCCTGCATAGGCAGTTCACAGGGATCACTAGTCTTCTAGTCCCCACCTTAATCATAAGAGGAGGGTAGAAAGAAAAAAATGTGATCAGCCATCATATGATGTGAAAATAAGAGATCTAAGGCCAGTTGATATGGGGCTTATTGCCATTAGGTGAAGGTTAACTGCCATATGCCTTTGCTTTGTTTCATAAAAATTCAGTCAGACTCATGAGAGTGATATCTGTTGTTCAGGAGCCAGGGCATTCCTCCTTCACTTTCCACAATGTGCGGTCTCAGGAAACGCAGTGTGCCAGAACAGTGTGCCCTCCAAAGCCTCCCTTCCAAAGTACATCCTCCCCTTTGAAACTGCTCTTGCCACAGAAAATGCCTTCTGGAAAGCTCAGCCAAGTAGCTAGAAGTTGGAATCTGTGAGAGTGGAAAAAAAAAATCTGCTTGACCCTGTGACTAGAGCACTGTACAGCAGTGTTCACTGCTGTTATGAAGCCTGAATACTGGTGTCTAAGGACCAGCATGTCTAGGACAAACTACATACAGGTGGGATAAAAGTAATGCAACTGTGTGTTAGGGAGGAATAAGGCTTCAGGAAGAGCTATTCAAGTCGTGTGAGCTTTGCACATCTGCTTTGTAACAGTTAACAACATAGAGGTAAATCCTTCCTGCAAATGGTGTTAGTGCAGGGCCTAGGAACACATAGCTGAAATCAAGGTTGCACCGAACAATGCATGGCTCTCTTCAGAGGCTTATCTGGACCACTGCCAGCTTCTCACTTTGTTTGCCAGCACAGGGTTACCGGGGCTTGACTGTCTGTGTTCACAGCATAGCAAGTGAAAGGGAACATGACCTGCCCCATTCAGGTTGTTCCTCCTATTGGAAGAACCAACCTTGCTCAGATTTTTTGTTTCTGCTGTTTCCTATATTCCAGTTGCCTTCAGATCAGAGAACATCTTCAAGAGAAGGTCTATACCTCTCCAGACAGCATGGCAAAAAGGAAAAGACTTGGATATGAATGACCCAAAGAAATTGCCTCTGCATGGCTGCAGAACACCACGCATTTCTCTTGAGCCCAGTGCTGTCCTGCTGTCACTACCTTACCTGGCACAGCCCTACTGCAGCTCCAGCATTCTTGTGAATCATTAACAGGCCGAGTCCAGCTGCTCCTTTAACAACTTCTTTCACACAATATTCTTTCCTAGGTTCCAAATATTTACCTCCAACAAGGCATAAACAAGAGCCAAAAAGGCTTTACGTGAATCTGCATCTGCTGACAACACAATGTCTATAATGGCAGGCAAATACGCTCTACCTCTGCACTCCTGCTGGGCAAGTTGGTCCTCCTTGCAACAAGGATTCCTGTTCGCTCTTTGCTCTGACACTCCATAGACATCTCTGCTCCTCTTTTTACAGAAAGCAGCCTCTTCCAGGGCTTGCAACAGGACTCAGAAAAGCACTTCTCAATGTCCTTGGTGAATTTCCTGGTCTTTCTCACATACTAGCAATGCTTGGTCATTCGTGTCCCTGGAAGAAACTGCCACTGCCATGCTTCGCTGCTTAGTGCAGGGTGGAGTTTGCTAGTTTAAGGCTGATCAAAGTAGGCGGGCACTGTGGAGTCTTAGAGCTGGGACACACACAAATGAAGAGACAGGAGGGAGGAGGCACAGGTATAGGTGAGATCTGAGTACATGAATATATGAGAGCCAAGCGTGAAGGCAGAATGCCAGTACATGAATGCATGGCGGCTTGTGTGCCTGCCTGGAGGGGTCTGTACCTCCAGGTAGCACATAGCAACGTACGTGTGTGAGAGCAACTTTGCTTGACCCAGGTCTGGTGATGCTTCAAAAGGACTCGTTAAGGTAAGACTTTCAACCATTTCTTGGTATCTGGTATGGATGCTCTGGCATCTAGAACTGTTCTGCTGAATATACCATCCTGAACTGGGGGATAGTTTTTGTAAAACACTGTAAACTTATGGATGCCAATAAATTGCAACATGATTCCTTCTGCAGAGGGAAGCTGTTGCTCTAGCTTAGAGGGTAGATCCTGATTCTTCAAACTGTCTTCTCAGTGCCTGTTCTCAGTATTTCCCACTAGCGACAGTCATGTCATCTGTTCTCCTGACTGACTGAGCAGGTGTTACTTCTAATTTTGCAGAAACAGATTGGGCCAAATTGAAGAAGGATTTGATAAAATTATGAGCTAACATCAGAGCTATGCCTGCAGCTTCCCTAGCACCAGATCATCTTTGCTACACTACTCTCACTACAGCAGTAAGGAATCTGGGCAGGTCTGGTGAACTCCTCCAGGCTTGCAGAGCACTCAGCTCATCTGCACAGCACAAGGTATTTTGTGCTGTACTGTCACACACACTCCTCCTCCAGACATGCACAGGTGCAACAAACCTGTACTCTGGGAACACACTGCCCATGCTCAAAGTGTGTTCAGTGGATATGTCTCCTTGGAACTGCTTGCTGCTTTCTGTAGTAGTCTGTGTTCCTGGCCTTTCTTTGATGGGATAAACTTGTCTAAGGCCCCTGTTTCTGGAAAAGCTTAGAAGTCTGTTAATTTCTATACACACCCCAGCTGCTCAGACAAGCATTCTTATATGTGTGCTGTGAAAGACTCCAACATGGTGACACTGGATTGTCAAAATTTTCAGTAGTTTCTGTTCTTCATCTGTAGTGCCTTGAGAGTTTTCCTTTTCTTTCTGCTCTCAGACGAAGCCTGGCTCATTCACTACCAACAGACAGTAAAAGTATGTCTTGGGATTTTTTTGTTCTGCAGCAGACATTGTCTCAATCATTCTGGATTCATCTTTACTCTGGAGATCTGTGATGGCTTAATATTCCACTTTTGCAATATGAAATTAACTGAATCACTTTTGACTCTGGATATTTGCTGTAGGGAAAATGTGTTTCAGCTTAAGACCCTAGTTCAGAAACATCCCAGCTGTCATGACTGAGAGGTACAGTGAAAAACAAGGTCATGCAGTCGGTATTTCAGACAGTAGGAATTGTGTGACTGAAACTCTACCGATCTTTGCTGCTCCTCAATTCCACATATAAGTCATTTCAGTCCTTCTCCCCTCTTTGTGGGATGGATTGGTTGGAGCGACATTCTTAACCACTTCTTGTGTAAGAGGAAAGAAACCATTGAGGCTGTGGCCTCACATGAGACCATTTCTATCAAGAATAGTAACAGGGGTGGTCTACATACTCTGTAAAATGTTTAAACCATTCATCTGTCCCACTCTGATTTGATGCAAGATAAAAGCACACTCTTGCTTCTCAAAAGAACCTGAATTAATTCTCTCAGGCTGTTCACATGCAGGTTTCCAGAGAAATAATGATTTCTGCGGATATCTGCCTGGATATCTTAAAGTCAATGTACATGTCTTCTCAACAGAGTTTTGACTCACGCGTTTCTGGTTATAGTCCAGGAATTCTGTCAGGACAGTATCGATGGTGCCAGATGAAATTGATCTCATCAAAGTCCACTTGGAAGCCAGGGCTTTTGGTAAACACTGCTGTATTCATTTTAGAGGAGGAAGCTGACATACGACTTATTTTTACACCAGTCTTTGTTTGCAGCACTTCCTAGGCGTGGTCCAAATGGCAGTCTCAATCAGCTTGTCAGATCTAACACTACAGTCCATTTGTTTAACATAAACCCCCAGTTAGTGTCTTGCCCAAGAGACCAGAAGGACGTGGACCCTTGCTAAATGCATGACCCCATGCATGGTCATAATACAATACTAAACTAAAATTCATATTGAGGTGGCAACAGCCAGGTTTCATTGGGCCGAGTATTGCCCTATTTCTGAGAACTTAAAATTACTGCCTTATAAACCCTAATATCAAGTAAGTGCAGAGCAAGTAGATTAGACAAACAAGCCGAATTATGCTTATATGCTGGAGAGTGAGATGGGTACTGCTCCTAGATGGTTAACAGCAGTGACTGTAACTGGAAGGCTAAACTTCAGTGGTACAGGAACTGAAATCAAGGGAGAAGGCATGCCTGCACACATTAGTCTGAATGCTTTGTTGCAGAGGGAAATTGAGGTAGGGTATATGGAAATTTAGGAAGGGAAAATTTGACTCAGAAGATGAATACATTACCATGATAATCATGATGGGCATGGTAAGCACATAGTGGGAAAGCAGCATCTGCATGGTGGCTGGCAGGAGCTCTGCTGCTTTAGTAGAGGGAGGCAGCTCCTCTCTGTGGGCACGGTTGCCTGAATTCAGTGCTGCGTCTTTCCTGGATAAAGATTGAGGGAGTCATGTCCACAGGGACAATGTACACTACATACACATTTGTGTGTGCCAACTTATTTCAACGCACTGAAATAACTCTTAAACTTTGATAGAAGTGCAGACAAGCTTTTCAGCAATCTTCTAGGATGGTGTTATAATGGCTTACTGATCAACAGTAGTCTTGTTACAGAAAGCTTTCATCCCTGTAACATTTACGTCCATTACAAAGAGACTTGTTCCAGAGCTGTCATGGTATCACTGATAGTGTGGCAGCTTTTGAAAACTCTGAGCCTGCAGAGGGACTGGCAGGAGCCTGATGCACCACCTCCTGCCTTCCTCATGTGATACTGTACTTCCTCTGCCTCTGCAGGTCACATGCAGCCATGAAGTCCAGAAATGTGCAAGTGATCTTGATTCTGGCAGTTCTCTCTTTCTTTCTGATCCACTTCCACTTCCCACACTGCAGCCACACTACTCCCACGGAAGAAAAACCTTCTCCAGTCCACATTCTCATTCTCTCCTCCTGGCGGTCAGGATCATCCTTCACTGGACAAATCTTCAGCCAGCACCCCAGCGTCTTCTACCTGAAGGAGCCTGCATGGCACATCTGGGTTAAGATGTACCAGAACAGCGCCGGTGTCTTACACATGGCAGTGAGGGACCTAGTCAGGTCGGTCTTTCTGTGTGACATGTCTGTGTTTGATGCTTACATGTCTAGCCAGAAGAAAAAGTCTGATTTATTTCAGTGGGAGGCAAGTCGAGCCTTGTGCTCCCCCCCTGCCTGTGATTCATTCAGTCGCAGTGACATAATCTCTGCAGGCAACTGCAAAATAATGTGTGGCAAGTACCCATTCAGCAAGGTGGAGGAAGCTTGTAAAACCTACAGCCATGTTGTTATCAAGGAGGTTCGATTCTTTGACCTGAAAGTTCTCTACCCCCTTCTCACTGATCCGTCCCTGAACCTCAAAATCATTCACTTGGTCCGTGATCCTCGGGCTGTGTTCAGGTCCCGAGAGAATGCACAGGGAGACCTGGCATATGACACTAACATTGTTGTGGGGGCCTCGGGGTTAAAGGGAGAAATGAAGCTTTACAAGGCCATGGAAGTAATCTGCAAAAGCCAGGCTGAGATTTATAAGACAGTCACACAGGCCACACCCAGCTTCCTGAAAGACCGCTACTTGCTGATTCGCTATGAAGACATCGTCAAAGATCCGATAGCAAGGGTTGCTCAGATGTACACCTTTGCAGGACTCCATTTCACACCAGAACTTCAGAAGTGGGTGCACAACATCACCCATGGGAAGGGGCAAGGCACACAGGCCTTTGAAATTGGGTCCAGAGATGCAATGGGCGTATCCAAGGCCTGGAGGAAGACCCTTCCCTTTGAGAAAATAGAAAAAGTACAAAATGTGTGCAAGGAAGCGATGAACTTCCTGGGTTACCGGATTGTTCAGTCAGAAGAAGAGCAAAAAAATATGTCACTGGATCTTTTGTTTGCCTCAGAGCTCCACTAAGTAACAAATTCTGACAGCAGATAAAGCTGCTCTCTGCATCTGCTCTCTGAAGGCTGCAGAGTGCTGAACTGTTCTCTACAACAGAAAAGCACAGAGGCGCATGCATGTGTGTAAGAGTGTGTGCATGGATGTACAACGCGAGGAAAAGGAATGCAGGAACTCCAGATACACTCATAAGAGCTCTCTCAGCAGCACCAGGTCACCCTCCAAGGCTCTTGGAGGCTCAGCCACAATGCAGGCTGAACTAATACAAGTGTGTTCCAAATGAAGTCCATGTTTTATGTGAAAGAGAAAGCATACGTAGGTTGGAGCAAACAGAATGGCGAAGGAGTGGCAGCAGCTAGCAGAGCTCAAACTCCTTACAGACTAGAACTAAATACTAGTGAAAACATGTGAAGCAATTGCATGGCAAAGGAAAAGGAGGTATAAATTGGAAACTGAATACAGAAAACATTATTGGTCATGTTGCCGCCTGGGATACATAATTCCAGAAGAGACACAAGGATTGCTACACATTGGTTTCTGGAAAGATCTTTTTTTAGGATGGCTTTTTTCAAGTCTGGTTTTCCTTTGGCTCCATTCCTGTGTCTGGGCATCTGGTTGGGTGGCAATGTTGGGGAAATGTGTTCGCTTACGGTTGTAATGGGGGAAATGGAATGAAACAGGTACAGTGGAAAATAAAAGCTCCTAAGTTTGCATATGGGGATCAGTTTCTGGGACTGTATGAACCCATGTATTTTCCAGCTGAAATAATTGCCTTCCAGCTTTCAAAACCAAGGCCAGTTGTTCTTTTGGGAGTTCTCACAGTCCACATGTGTGACTGGGAAGAATTCGTGTCAAGGTTGAGACTGCAAAGACAAGGTAAGGACAGAGATTCCATTGGTATGAACACTAGAAGTGTGAAGACAGGTTCAAGACAGCGGACTGAAAAAGCAGAGAGGAGAATGGGAAGTTATCATTTTGATGGGAGTTATCATATTTGATGGGAGCATTTCCTATCTCAAGAGACAACAAAATTATGTTTAACAGACTAGGCCATTCTCCTCCATCTCCAATGGAGATGCTGTTCTCCCACCTCTAATGGGAATACATAGCTCAAAACAGAACAACAGGATTATTTATATTTATTTTAACAGAGTTCGATAAGTCAAGGAGAAAAGCTTGTTACCAGACCTGGGGAGTGAAAAGTCTACAAATGCCTCCTTCTAAACATCCTCTTTCACATGTGAATTGCAGAGCTCTTTTGACATGCATCTATTTAACAGTCCGTTCAGATGTTGCTCGAGAGCTGGAATACTTCCACTACCCTCTAGACAGCAAGGCAGCTGGTTCTATGGCAGAGTCACAAATAGCAACAAAGGATGAAGTTCAATTCTGAGGATGAGCATGCTTGGGAGAAGATGATCAAGGCAAGGCATTGGAGGTGATTTGAGGAGGCTCCAGGTAACCTCAGGGCATTCAGGGCCACAGGAAGCTGAATGTCCCATGCCTTTGTTGGTCAGCTGCCCTCCTCATTCCAGAGTTGCTCTGGGGAGGAATGCTCATAATAAACCTGCCAGAAGGGCATTTGGTGCCTCCTATAGAAAAATGAGCAGGTCATCCTGAGTGCCATCACATAGCAGTTACAAGACAACCGGGCAATCAGGCCCAGTCAGCATAGGTTTATGAAAGTCAGGTCCTGCCTGCCTGATCTCCTTCTACACTAAGGTTACCCACCTAGTGGTCTACCTGGACTTTAGTAAAGCCTTTGGCACTACCTCCCATGGTGTTCTCCTTCTGAAACTCATGGTACAAGGCTTGGATAAGTGCCCTCTGCTTTGGATAGAAACTGGCTGGATGCCCAGGCCCAAAGAGTGGTGAACAGAGCTAAATCTGGCTGGCCCCCAGACACTAGTGGTGTCCCCCAGGGTTCAGTACCAGGGCCTACCCTCTGCAATATCTTTGTCAGTGATCTGGATGAGAGGATTGAGTGCACCCTCAGGAAGTTTGCCGGTAACACCAAGCTGGGTGGCTGTGTTGATTCACTAGAGGGTAGGGAAGCTTTACAATGGGATCTGGACATGTTAGATTGATGGACCAAGGCTAATTGTATGAAGTTCAACAAGGCCAAGCGCCAGGTCCTCCACCTGGGTCACAACAATCCTATGGTAAGCTACGGACTTGGGAATGTGTGGTTGGAAAGCTGTGACTCGGAGAGGGACCTGAGGTTGACAGTCTACTGAATATGAGTCAGCAGCGTGGCCACGTGGCCAAGAAGGCCAATGCCACTCTGGTTTGTAGCAGCAACAGGGTGGCCAGAAGGAACAGGCAGGTGATCATCCCCCTGTACATGAACCTGGGCACCTTGAAGTACAGCTGACTCTAACAGGCTAACACACCTCCGCCACAGAATTGAGAGAAAAATAGCACATAAAAACTCTGGGTTGAGATAAAAAGTCTTACTGAGCAAATCAGATAATAATAATACAATGCACAATTCCTTTAGCTTAGCCTGTTTGCAGGGAAAAAAAGAGCAGCATAAAGCAGAAGAATCAGGGTACTAGACAACTGTGACCCATCTCGCTGCCAGGCTGAAAGCACGGAGATTTTCAGACTGTGGTTGTTCATTTGCAAGGTGTTACCTGTCAAATATGACAGGTGAGAGAGACCTAAACTCCAAGCACTCTTCCTTACCTTGTATCTCATACCTGAACTCTTGCACATGGTCCTGAAAGCTTGTCTAACTTTCCCAGCTACACTGTACACTTGTCTGCTACAAGTGTTACTTTGCTGCATTAAATAAGCCATCTGCCTGCAGAGACGCAAGCTGCAGCACACCTACTCATTGTTTTTAGTCATGAAGCAAGATGGTAGAGTTAATGTTATTAAACACACTCTGCTGGGCCAAGTCCTGTTTAGTATCTTTATCAATGATCTAGACAAGGGAATTAAGTTCACCAGGTCTGCAGATGACACCAAGTTGGGAGCAAGTGTCAATCTGCTAGAGGTAGGAGGACTCTGCAGAGGGACCTTGCCAGGCTGGGTAGATGGGCAGAGTCCAATGGTATGAGATTTAATCATAGAATCATAGAATGGCAAGGTTGGAAGGGACTTCAAGGATCATCTAGTTCCAACCCCCTGCCATAGGCAGGGACACCTCCCACTAGCACAGCTCACTCAAGGTCTCCTCCAACCTGGCCTTCAACACCTCCAGGCAGAGAGCAGCCACAACCTCCCTGGGCAACCTGTGCCTGTGTCTCACCACCCTCACTGTAAAAAACTTCCTCCTGACATCCAGTCTAAATCTTCCCTCTGCCAGTTTGAACCCATTGCGCCTTGTCCTGTCATTGCAAGACCTTGTCAGTAGTCCCTGTCCAGCCTTCCTATAGGCCCCCTTCAGATACTGGAAGGCTACTAGAAGGTCTCTCCTCTAAGCCTTCTCTTCTCCAGGCTGAAGAACCCCAACTCTCTCAGCCTGTCCTCATAGCAGAGCTGCTGCAGCTCTCTGATCATCTTTGTGGCCCTCCTCTGGACCCACTCCAACACTTCCATGTCCTTGCTGTGCTGGGGGCTCCAGAACTGCACACAGGACTCCAGGTGGGGTCTGAAAAGAGCAGAGTAAAGTGGCAGAATCACTTCCCTTGCCCT